>CM053790.1:107777307-108017307 GCA_028749045.1 Cupressus sempervirens | reverse complement strand
TAGATGATGTTTTCTAGTTAGAATATAAATTTATTAATTTGAGGTATAAACTAAGAATCTTAATTAAGGGTAACAATTTGGAATCGAATCAAAATTTTTCAATTAGATTTTTATATATTCCTTATTTATTTCATTAAATCATAATGGCATGGCTTATAGATAATAATAAAGGATTGGTAAATAGTAATTCATTTCAAAATTTGGATAGTGAATAAATGATAAACAATTTGTGTTACCTTGTTGTAAAACACCTTCACCTAAACAACTACCAAACCATTATAACCACACTGATACAGAAAATTGTGTTTCACAATCAGATAAGTGATGACTCACTTTGAGGATAGGATGTGAATTTTGACATGATAACATTACCAAGCTACTATGTCTTACCTCACAGTTTGATACAACATTCAAACAAGTAAATATTTCTACATAATACTTCTAATTCACATTTCAAAAAAAAATTGTTGGTTGTGTTTTGCCTTGTAAAATAAGGACATGACAAATGAGAAGAACTTTGGGGAATGAGGAGTTGGATAATAAACCCATTTGAGGATAATTCTCTTTAAACTAAGATGTAATATTGAAGATAAATATTGTAAAGTTATTATTAAGAATGGTAGTTTTGATAATTTGGCATCTAAATAATTGGTATCTAAGTTGAAGTTGTGGAGATTGAAGCACCATAATCCTTATCACATTGCTTGGATCAAGGATGAACATAAACTATTGGTAAGTCAACAATTTTTTGTAAAATTCAAAATTGAGAGCTACTTTGATAAAGTTCTTGATGGAAATATTGTTATTTATGTCAAAAGATATTGACAAGCATGGAAAATTGTTAGTGTAAGCATCATCAAGTCATAGATTCAAGGCAATGAACTAATATGCAAGACAAAGAAGGTGGTGGTAGTTTGTACCAACATATATGTGGTTTCTTAGCTCTCTCATCTTGATGATGGATCATTGAGTATGATGTAAAATGTTGATGCTAATTAACTCACACAGAATCTCACCTAGAAGCATAAATAGAACATATATGTGGTTGACATCAGTACAAATAACTGACATGTATAGACAAAGGCACAAGGAAATGAAATGGTGTGAATATATTTTGTGTAATGCCCCACCTAGAGATCCTTGGAACAAGGATAAATATAAGCCAATAAATTTTTCTTTTGAACAAGTATGGATGCACATGACAATCAACATAAAAGAATCACAAAGATTACAATAGAAGACTTAAAAAAATCCAAACACAAATGGATCTCCAAAAGCCACTACTGACCAAAAATGACAAACTATTGAAATCACCAAACACATTCAAATCCAAAATATCCTAAATTTGAAAGGTCAAACACTAGGGTTCAAGAAATCTACAATGGGTATCCCAATCACCTCTTGAAACCCTTTGGTCAAGTTGAAAAGTTCCTGCGAGTCACCCAAGTAGGTTTTCTCACAGACCCAAGAAATATTTCCAAATAGTCATGGGAAATACTTTACTAGTATTTATAAAGTCATGTGACACTCTTCTAGTGTTGTACACCATTTTTCCAATGGGTGTGCAACACTTTCCAATATCACATGATATTTTCTCTTAAGGCATACGATACTTTCTAGTATCACATGATATTTCTTCCTTGGGCATGTAATACTTTATAAGTATCACCCAATTCTAGAACACTATCACCCAAGGAATGCAAGAAATGTTCTATCAAACATAAGGGAAACAAAATAGAGTTATAACCTCCACACTAGCGAGTGCCAAATCCACAAGTCGAGGCTTGGATACTCAAACACAAGAGTAGCAAGATAGAAACACAACTAACCATCTAACACAAAGTATTATAAGCAAACATATTGAAAGCAACATCACAATGTATCAAAAATAACTAAACTCTTGCGCAGTTCCTCCCAACTATATTAGCATCATGAGACCTCGAAGGTCCTAGCCATTCTCTACACTTACATCCCAAAATTTCAACTAGATAGTTGAAGTTGTCTTACGAGGTTATCACTACTAAACATAACAACAACATAAGAACAAGAACATCTAATATGCTATAATAATAAAGCATAAGATATTCTCAATAAATAAATCACATCATCTATCCATATGGTAACATCATAATAAAGGAATGTGTTATGAAAACTAATATCATCTAAACATGATATCCAAGCATCCCAATAAAAGTATAAATCACAAGATAACATACTCCAAAACCCAAAGTATCGAGTAAAATATCAAGCACCGATCACAATGGAATAATAGACCCTCTTTGTACACTAGTCCTCCATAGCGGTACAGGTATCTATGCCTCCTAACCATGTGAACCCCATAGGCCCACTCCTCTCATGGTGATAGAGATAATGATCCAACCACAAACACACATAAAAAAAAGGTCCACGGCTAACACTCATGCCAAACAATAAAGAGGACTACAACCAAGATCATGAGATAATGTAAGTGGATTGGGTAATGGTCAAACCCTTTATGGATCACTATGTAGGGCCTATAGTGGAGAGTAATATGCTTGGGACTCCTAGGCTAACCTAGTGTGGAAACATTCTCAAGGAACTCCCTTGGAAGGCATCACACTAGTGTAGAAACACTCTCAAGGGACTCAATCCCTTGGAGTCCATCTCTAAGTGTTCTTAAAATCAAACCGTAAGACACTCATCCTTGGATAAACCAAACAGGCATCTCATTTTATTACCTATTAATTTAATTAATTATCACTCGCTTAGAACTTCTTCATACCAACCCTCTAGGATATAGTCACTAGGTTGTGAGAGATCAAGCCCCTCCATTGCCTACCTTACATACCCATACTCATTGTACAATGAGTGCCCATAGGTATGTGTATTCCCAACTCAACCCCAATGAACATAACTCAACCAAAATAAAATTGATAGTTTGGGCCTTACAAATCACTAAACAAATGCATGTACACATGTGCTCATGTGTGGCACACCACCATCTTGAAGATCATAAAATAAGGAATCGATAAGAACACAAGCAAACTTACACTCAATTGAATACTAGCTCAAGCGTATAGATGTGGCACACATCCCAATGCAATGTAAAAGTGCAATAGTGGTTTGATTGACATTCTGTGGATAATCCAAGTCCACAACGAACATCATACCAAGAAAACTTAACAAAACTAGGTGGCACACAAATCAAGGTGAAAAACCTCATAACAAAAACTTTGAAATTAAAACCCATTTGGTCTTAGGGCATAAAAGCCACAAAAATCCAATAATATTTAGGTTTGGACACCATATGTAAAAATGGCTAGCATAACAATATGAAATCCCAAACCCTTATCCTAAAAATTAGGAAAATGTTCATACCAGTCCAACTAGGCAGAACTAACAATTAGAAACAAAGGGGAGCACTAGTTCTCAGCCACCTAACATACAACTACCAGAAATGGAAACAAAAATAGAGCTGAAACATAACAACAAGAGAGCCCTACCTAACATCTAAAATGGCTAAAACAAGAATCAACTAAATAAAATAAATATCTTGTGGAAGTTGCTAAAAGTGACAACAATCCAAGGTCTCCCTAAGTTGGATCCAACAAGACTGATCTCATGAAGATCCCATGCTTGTAGCTCCTACAATGAATAGAAATATAATCCTCCAGAAGAGAATTTTGGAAAAAGCTCTCAATTTTCTAATTTCAAAAAGTGAGAAGTGAGGAATAAATTTCCTCTTTGGATACTTATTCACTTTTTAAGTGAATAATAGATTAGGGTAAATAGCTAGGTAACCTAGTTAAACCCTGATTCAACCCAAACAAAAATAGACTATTCAAAGTAATTGAAATTAATTTATGGCAAAGCTACTGAAATTAAAATTAATTAAAATCAAACCCAAAAACCCTTAAAGAAAAATCATATAATTTCTTAATAACTTTTGTGATAATGTGAACCTCTAAATGCACTTACACACTCACAAGTCTAATCACATAATGCAAATGAGTTTAGATTTACTAAATCATCGAAAGGTTTAATTTAAACAATCAAATAAGATATGCCAACCATACATAGATGACATTGGTAAAATATGAATGACTAAATTACTAACTCCATGTGCCACTACTATGGATATAATTCCTGCACACTAAACACATGATCAAGTGCAATTGCATATAATAAATAGTCAAAATGATAAATGAGTTAAATAACCTAATTTAACTATTTATTTAATTGTACTAAAATAATTTATTTACATCACTCATATTCATATAAAGCATCGCAAAGAAAGAATGACGTAAATAACCATAGCATTAAATCCAACATATAAGCATAATCAGAGATATGTCCAAATATTGGATAACTAGATATCATCATAAAATATACTGTCACCTTAAAATGACATCATCATGCAAATATGATCAACTGAGTAGCATAGTAGTCTAACGTCTATGATACTAGAAATCAAAGTATAACATCTAACCATCAAGTCATCTCAATATAAAAATAACATGAGTAACAAGTATCTCTCAGATCAAATTATATAACAAGATACAAACTAAAAATAGGAGAGTTACTACATTCTTCTTACACAATACAATAAAAGAATATCTTCAAATGTAGAGTTAAGCATGGCTTATACTCACTATTTCTGAGCATTTTTTGTTAAGAGTTGGATTAATTAAGATCATGTTTACCAAGGTGTAGAAGTGATTATTTTTAAACATATTGTGGATGACTCAAAAAGCATGTGACAATAATAGATTAGGAAAAGACAAGCAACATTTTAGAAAATTACAGATGATTCATCGCCAACAATCAAACAAGCAATAGTCAAAGTAGTGATAGATAAAAATACATACAATTGCAAAGATAAAGATACATAATAAAAAAGAAAATAGAAAATTATTATAGAACAAAAAAATTTCACTGGAGCTCAACTTTCAAAGTCAAACACTTCAATACTTCATGCAATATATAAAAAAGAAGGAATATCATACATATTCAAAATAAAAATACCATGTTTTATGGGAAAATATAGTAAAGCTAAAGTTATGATTGGCAGAAACTATGAAGATAATATACATATCAACCATAGAGGGACAAAAAAGAGCTAAATAAAATAGTTTAAAAAAACAAAAAATTGCCTCAAAAGGCTAGAGACAAAATAAGGCCCATAGCTAGTGACCAAAGGCCAGAGAGGAAAGGATAGGTGAGTAGGCTAGTGGTCATCCGTGCCCATGGCTTGCAAGATTTTTGTAGCATCATTGTCCTTCTCACTGGCCATGACCTCCTAAATCCTGGTAGGAGTGTTCATCTGGTTCCCCTAATTCGCCTGGTCACTGGCCTCTTTCTGAAGAACATCCCAGTTGAATCCTTTCTCTATGTTCTGCTCTGCATCCCTTTCAAGGCCAGTGGTAGTCAGATAGTCCCCTAGATTGACAATGTTCTCATTCAAGGTGTGAAGGGTGTCCACTATTTATTTGGTGATTATCTGGTGGATAGAATCTAGCCTTTGGACCTTCTACTCAAGCTGGGTGAGCCTATCATCGTGATGGTCTCTAGAGACCTGACCTTTATCTTTCTCCTAGCTACCCACCTGGTCATTTCTTACTCTGGCATCCTGGTCCTTATCAGTTCCTTGGTTGTTGGGTTGGTTGCTTGTGTCCTTCAGAGCCTCAATTTGTTGAAAAAGCCACTCGATGGACCGAAAGTTGTCAATCAAACTATTCTTTGCATTGTTCAGGAAGTTGAAGCCAATTTTACACACATTGTTGGAGAGAACCAAAAGAGCAGGGTTAATGAGCTCATTCTATTGGGTACTTTTATCAAGGTCCTCCAGCACCTAGATTTTGGTAGGTTCTCTAACAATACCCAAACTGACTTTCTCCCCATAGAAGTTCCTCCAGTCCCTCCTCTTGTTCTTTTTGATAACCTACCCCCCTTTTTCAACCATGATTTCAATCATCTCCTCCGAGGGAAAAATGGGAACCTGCTAAGGCGAATTGGGCTGGGTGGGGCTGGGGGGCACATCAACAAGGTCACTGGGATGTTCCTAGGATAGGACCAGGTTTACTTTTCTTTTCTTGGGGTTATCCTTGGGGTCCACAGGGCTCATCGCCTCCTTGTCATTTTCTCTCCCCTTATCTTCTTCCATCTTGATATCCTTCCCCATCTTCGAATCCTCCTCCTTAGACTCCATATTAGACTCCACTTCAACATCATTGGTCTCTTTCACCTCCTTGAGATGAGGAGAGGGGGAGATTGGGGGAAGACATCTAGGGCTCTTCCTACTAGGGATGTGAGGATCACAGGTAGTAGGGGTAACTTTGCATGGGATGTCAATTTTCTCTAATTTTTCTTCAAGCTCATCCCCAAAATCAAAATTGGTGATGTCCTCTAAAGCATTGACCAAAACCCCAATGGTTTTACCAATAGTGAGGGTTTTCAAGAACTCATAAACTAGAAGCAGGAGACCCTCATGGAGGGCAGGGTTTTTAACAGGGCATTTCTTGAACCCCTCTATATTCTTGGCCATGGAGGTGAAAATGTAAAACATAAGAGAAATTTTCACTTTGTGTCTAAAATGATTTAACAGAACAAATGATGAGTCCTAATTCTATCAAACCTAGGGTCAAGAGTGACATATTCAATGATAATCTTGAGAACATACCTCCAGAACTCTTTGATGGACTCAATGTTGTAGAAGGTGTCAATCTTGACTAGTTTGCTTTTCTCCTTATCATCCTTGACAAAGTCATTGATAGCGTTGGCAAACATCTTCTTGTCCCTGTAGAAGTTCAAGCCATCTTGAGAAATGCCAGTTACCTCTGCAATAAGACCCTCAATGATTTGGTGGTGAACTCCATCAATTTTGACCTTGCCATTTTGCCAGGAATCAACCATAGCTTTAGTGACCCCCGCATCAAAACCATGAAGCTTCTCCATGTATTTAGTTATACCACCCTTCTGGAGCTTTCTCCAGACCTTCCTCTTCTCTTTCCACCTCTCCACTTCGCCCCGTGGCTCTCTTCTAATCCTTTCTCCCACCATTTCTAATTTTAGCTCAACTAACCCTAATCTACTAGCAGTTTTGCCATATTCAGAGTAGCAGAAGGCATTGAGAGCGAAAATGATTTTTTCCTGTTTAATGGGTTTATTTCTGGCTTCCTTACGCTCATGTCTTCCGTACACATGATTATGAAATGGAGGGGGTTTTGCATAACTCCAAATAATTCCCTTTTAAAAGTATGATTTAGCAAATCCTATCATCATTAAACAGATGTTATGTTGGTGCCGTGGATTTGCTCCTTTCAAATTAGCTCAGTCGTAACTGCCGAAAAAACATTATTGCTTCCCGATGTCATCACTAAGTTATTTACAACTGCTTCGTTGGTGAACCAGTTAGCGACCGTGTTTGCTTCACGATAAACATGGCTAATGTGGAAGTTTTTAAATTTCCTTAGGTCTGATTTTAGGTCCTCAATAATGCTTTCGATGGTCTAGGAGGCTTTAGTGGCTCCTAGAATGCAATTTATTATATTTAAGGAGTCACCTTCAAGCCATAGCTATTCAATCCCTGAGGCCAGTGCCAACTTAACAATGAAGCTAGCAGCGCTGACTTTAGCTAGATGATTGATTTGGTGGCCAATAGGGGAACAGATAGCAGCAATGCCACCTCCTGAGTTGTTTCTTATGATTCCTCCACATCCAGTTGGCCCTGGATTCCCCTTGAATGCCCCATCAAAATTGGCTTTATGCCAATTCTCAGGGGGAAAAGACCAAATAGCCTCCAATTTTCTTTTGATGTTGTCTTCTTTCCTGGCTTTGTTGTTCCCTTCTACCTTAATGTCTCCTTATCTGTCATTAGGCCTTTAATTTTCTCAGCTATAATAACCTCAGGAGCTTCCATATCTCTAAAAATCCTATTTTTGTGCTCCTTCCAAATTCCCCAGCAGAAGTGTGGGAGGATCTAGGAGCTCAATAGCTAAGATTTCGATCTTTGGTGGTGGCTTCTTCACTGACTAAAGAAATCCTGGATGCAAGCTAGAGGGCACCAATTGAAGTCCAAGTTAGTAGTCAAATGGCTCCACACCCTAGAGGAGAAGGTGCAGTGGATGAACATATGATTAACCGTTTCCTAATCTTGCTTATAGAGGCAGCATCTATTAGGTAAGATTTGGCCTCTCTTGGCTAAATTATCCTGGGTGAGGATTTTATCTTGTAAGAGGAGCCAAAATTTTTTTTTATCTTAGGCGTAAGCCCAGGGATCTAGGCTTTGGCCCAAAAAGGTTTCTCCTCTTTGCTCATTAGAGATAGATAGCCAGAGGCCATAGAGAAAAGGCCCCTAAAGAATCTCCCCAAACTAAAGAGTCGCCATTCTGGTTGGTGAAGATGGCATTCAAAGAGGACATTAAAGGCTTGAGGTCCTGTGAAAGCTTAGCTAGATTGTGCCATTCATTACCATTTCTGTAGTTCCTAACCATCAAACCATATCTGCAATACACTGATCAGCCCACCTCCCAAAAATGGGGTGATTAATGAGGGGCTCCTGACATAGCCAGCTATCCTGCCAAAAAAGAATTTTGTCTCCCATTCCAACTTTCCATTTAGCCCTAGATTTTGCAAGGGGGAGGGCCTTCAAGATCCCATTCCAAATGTTGGATCCCGTCGGTAGCTCGGCCCCTTGAAATATGGAGATAAGAGACTGTCTATCCAGATATTTCTCAGCCAAAATATCCCTCCGAACACCTATTCTTTGGAAGATGTGCCAAGGATGTTTAGCCAAAAGGGATTGATTAAGGGGAGAAATTTTTCTAATACCAAGACCTCCCTGGCTTTTGGGCTAGCAGACAAGGTCCCAGGCAACTAGGTGGTATCTCTTGTGGTCATTAGTCCCTATCCAAATAAAATCCCTCTGAATCCTCTCCATTCTTTTTGAAAACTTAACCGGAATCCTAAAAAGACTGAGGGCATAGGTTGGGAGGTTCTGGAGAATAGAGTTAACCAAAGAGCATTTCCCTACTTGACTGAGGGTGGCTCCTTTCCAACCTGAAAGTTTCCTGTTGAAGTTGTCTATAATGCTGATCCAAAAGTGCATGGAATCCAAGTTTCCATGCACATAATTGTTCATTTCAACATTTGAAGTTAATTTTTTGGATAAAATTTTTCTTGCCCCTCCCTGTCAATATAATCACATGCTCTTTATTTTTATGTGATATCATGCTTATAGATTGTTCCCATCCCCCCTCACCCCTCAACCCCTCTCAATATAATTGCATGCTCTTTATTTGTATGTGATATCATGCTTATGGATTGTTGTCACATACTTTGAGGAAGATCTTGGCAACATGATAGGAAAGCTTTACATGATGGTAGATTGAATCAATATACTATTTGGGCTAATGGGAAGAAAAAAATATTGTTAACTTCAATTGATAAACTTTAGGAGAATCATTATACTACAATTAGATTTTTTTGGCTGAAAGAAATTGGTTTGTTAAATAGATGAATAGACTTAATGTTTTCCTTTCTTTTATTCCTAGAAAGACCGAGAAAGAAGATGAACTTGACCATGCTCCTAACATTAGATCTTTGTTGGTTGAATTTCAAAATATTATTTTTGATAATGTACCTAATGGAATACCCCCTATGAGAATTATAATTTATTGTATGGATTTAATACCTAGAGATAGTTTTCCTAATAAAGAACCACATAGACTAACACTTGCAGAGAATAAAGAATTCAATATAAAAGTGCAAGAATTAATTGATAAAGGATTATTCTTTTTTTTTTTTTGAGTTCTTGTGTGGTACCTCTTATATTGACACCTAAGAAAAATAGAGAATGGAAGATATACACTGATTCTAGAGATATAAACAAATTAATAGTTAAGTGCAATATTCCCTACACAATCTAGTCCAAAAATAAATCAACGTAAATAGAATAATAGTTAAGTACAAAATTTCCTTTCCTAGGATGGATTATATTATGAATAGACTGATTGGATAAAAATAATTTACAAAGATTGATTTAAAAAGTGGGAATCATCATATTAGAATCAAAGAGTGAGATGATTGGGAGACTTATTGTAAGGCTAATGAAGCTTTGTATGAATGGTTAGTTATGCCCTTTGGTTTAACTAATGCACCTAGTGCTTTTATGAAGTTGATGAATAAGGTTTTGAAGATGTTATTGTGAAGGGTTGTGATTGTATATCTTGATAACATGTTAATCTATAATAATAAGACAAAGGAAGAGAATCTAATGCATATTAGACTAGTGTTGCAGACATTGAAAGAGGAAAACTTGCTGATAAATCTGAAGAAATGTTCCTTTATGGACTAGGAGATTATGTGCCTTGGTTTTGTGACTTTTTTTGATTGTTTGAAGATGAATTTTGAGAAAGTGAAAACTATTATTGAGTGACCTACACCTAAGAGTGTTGGAAAAGTTAGATCATTTAATGGATTGGAAAGTTTCTAAAGGAAAGTTTATCACAAATTTTAGTTCATTTTGTAATGTTATGACATAGACTATGAGAGGTGATGAAAAGGAATCTAGATGGACACATGGAGAAAATAAAATCTTTCAGACATGAAAGAAAAACATCATAGAATTTCTTGTACTTGTCTTGCCTAATTTTACTAAATTTTTCTAACTTGACTATTATTTAAGTGGGAGTGTAATGAGAGTTGTTTTGAGTCAAGAAGGTAAATCTATAGCTTTTTATAGTGAGAAGTTGAATGATGCTAAGAGGAAATATTCAATTTATGACTAGGAATTATTTTGTATTGTTCAAGAATTTAAGAAATGGAGACATTACTTGGTGCCTAGAAAATTTATATTATACACTAATTGTAAAGCCTTATAATATTTCAAAAGTTATAACAAGTTATGTATAATTGGAGGATCTATGAGGGAGAATATCATTAAAGAGAAATATAATGGTGGACTTGTAGGATATTTTGGGATTGATAAGATGGTAAAGTTGATTTAAAAATATAATTTTGACCATAGATATATAAGAATGCTTGTAAAATAGTAAAAAGTTGTAGAATTTGTCAAGTTGCAAAAGGAACTAGTTAGAATATTGGATTGTATATTGTTGAGAATAGATTGATCTAAGTAAGATAAATGTGTTTCAATCATTATTTTGTCATTGATGTCAAACCTACTACTTGCTGGTAAGACAATTGATAATAAGAGAGTTAAGTACTATCATTTATCTGATTGATGAAGAGGATTTGATCAAATGAGCTAACAATAGGACCTAGAGGAAAGGTTGAGATATTAAAAGGAGTACAAGACTCAGTTAAGACAGTGATGTTATAGGGCATTGATAATCTACTTATGGTTGCAAAGGTTGGATACACTGATTAAGTTTAGAAGAACAAGTTAAATGGAGTTTGTCTACTAAGCTTGACCAAGTGGATAGTAGGTGCCTAGCAAGGTTAGTACAAGCCAAACAAAAAATTAGTTGAAATTGAGAAAAGTCAATTTTAGTGTAAGCTGAGTGAAATAGTGTAAGCTGAATAAAGTTTAGTTGATGTCGACCACCAGTAAATTTTATTTTCTGCCAAGTGTTTTAACACTAGATGTCAAGCAACATAGTTTATGTTGAGCATCAGAAGCTAGTTAATGTCGAGTGTCAGCATTACATGAGAAAGATCAAGAATTTGATGAGTTTAAGTTAACAAGTTTGACTTCTTGGATTGTGTGAGCCATGTGGAAGATAAGATTGATGAGTTGGTAGCACAAAATTGAAGATGAACTATTTTGAGGTGAATTCAAAGAGAATTGAAGGAGAAGTTTCTAGAAGGTAATGAATTAAAATGAGGGGTAGATTCATTGAATCTTACCTAATCTAACCTAACCCTAAAATGGGTGATGAAGGATGAATAGAAAAATATCTTAATTCTCTATTTATAGAGACAACTAGTCAGAAGCAAGGGTTTTCATGTGCGAGAACCTAAAGAAGAGATGGAGTCTAGGGCATTGCTTCATTTAGTGACCTAATATAGGAGACTGCATTGGAAAACAAAGCAAGAAGGCTTAAGGGTATGGATGCTTGAAGAGTGAACAAGCTATCAGAGTTGAAGTGTATGAAAGCCAAGTAGAATGGAGGACTGAAATATAGATTTTTAATCTGCAAATGGAGTTGTAAGTTGTTATCAGATCAAGCCTTACTATTACTTTCTAATCATTGTATTAGTCTAGGGTAAATCCTTTGGATTAAGGTTGATGTAACAGTCATTTGTAAATAATTTAACTAGGTGGCATTCCATGTGAATGATCTAAAGTCCTCCAACAAGGGTAACTCCTAACAAGGTGATTGAAATCCTTTAACTAGGTCACATTTAATAGTGTGCATTGTAACCTTTAACAAGGTTAACCTTTCATAGGGCATCACTTCAGAAGAGTGATAATGAGTAGCATGTTACTAGTGGTTTTTCCCACTTTGAGTCTCCATGTTAAATTATTGTGTCAAATGTGTTATTGAATGTGTTCTGTTTCATGTTTACATTTCTCCAAATTAATTTGACATTAACCTACAAGTCTGAGTGATTGCATAATCTAATGGATGCATGCATGATGGAATTTTTTTATGGATATGGGTTCACTAAGTTGTGAAAAAATTTATTTTTACTTTTAGACCTTGGATAACTGATTCACACCCCCCCTCCCCCCCCCCCAATTATTTTTAGAATTTTGACAATTGGTATCAAATCCATTTGCTTAAGATGACTAATTTGATGGTAGTAGAAGCACAAAGATCAAGCTATCAAAAAGAGAAGTACCCAAGCTTAATAGAAATAACTTTAATGCATAGAAAAGTTTGATGAAGCTAAACCTAGGAGGTCTTGGAGATCATGCACAATATACTATTACTATTGACCATACTAATCTTGCTAGAGCCTTAACTGCTAAAGATCTTAAAAAGAAGAAATAACACAATCATGCAATGTTGGAGATTTCCTCTGCCCTAAGCTATGTTGAGTTTGATGATATAAAAAGTCTTGATAGTGCAAAGAAAATGTGGGATTCTCTATACACTATCTACAGAGGTGACAAGAATGGTCTAAGAGCCAAAGCTAAGAGTCTTAAAGGTAAGTTCAATGATATCAAAATGCAACAAGGTGAAAATATTTCCCAATATTGCTTGAGGATAAAAGTTATTGTTAATGCAAAAAGAGGAGCTACTAGTACAATAGATAATGTGTTGCCCCACTTTTAATCCCATAGTAATTTTGCAAAGTGGAGATCAGAGTTCCATCATATTTGGTCTTGTCAAGTTAATAGGTCTTCCCTCTTTAGGTGATTAATTTCTCCATCAGATTTCCATCCTTCCCCCTTCTCGCACATTGTATAGCCGGGTGGGTTTTCTCATGGTCATGGTTCATTTGGGTAGTCTAGATCCTTACTCGATGGAGATTCTCAAAGGATACTACCTTAGATGAATTTACTTACAGATCATTCGAACTGAATATGAAGAAAGATGAAGGGGCAAAAATTTCAGTTTTGCCTTCTCCTTTTGTAGACTTTCGCACCTTGAAGGTAAAATTCCGCAATGAGTTATAAATATGATTTGCAGATTTCAAAATAGAAAGGTGAGTGAAGTTATGGACAAGTTAGTTGATTATCATGATATTCTAGCATGGTAATCATTCATAAATTGCCAAAGTGATCAGAAAAGGCATTGGCAGAAAACTCAGAACTTACTTCTCCTCCTGCGGACTTTCGTAGTCGGAAGGTGAAACTCTGCCAAAAATGTAAATGCAATCTACAAGATGAAATTCAGAAAGAAGAGTTATGTTTTGCATAAGATCATCTAAATTTTGGGATGTTTCAATAATGAGAATGATTTAAAACCTATTGAGATGAGTAAAAGGAAGATTTGCGAAAAACTAAAAAATAGCTTCTCCTTTTACAAGCTTTCACACCAAGAAGTCAATTTTCTGAACAGGCATAACTAAAGAAAGTAAAGGAAGTCAGTGGACCCCACTTCCATTGGCAAAGTACTTTTTCTATTTTCTAAAGGCTTAAAGTGAAATATTTAAAACAGAAAAGACAAAATAGAGGCTTCGCGAAAAATTGGAAATTCCCTTCTCCTTTGCAGAGTTTCTACCTTCAGAGGCGATTTTTCGCATTGTCCAGAAAATTAATCTTGCAAGCTTGGTTATGTAACAAATTAATCACAAGAAGCCTAAAGGATACAAGGAACTTGAATAGTCACATCTAGAAAGGAGTCTAAATGCAGAATCGAGCTAAGCGGATTTCCACCAACAGAGTACTCTGTTTTGGTTTTTTCGAAACAGGGTTAAAATGGGAAAGTAAGTCAATAATAAAGAAAGTTACCATTAAGCCAACAAAAAAGTGAAAAGACATGGAGGAATCCATTATAACTATCATTCTAATGGATTGATCATTTATTTCACTTGTGTGGCGCGGATCTTGAACACCTAACGGGTATATGGAGGTTTCTATATAAAGGACAGTATAACCGATTTTCAAATTACCATTTTCTTGCTTTGAATTGTTATGCTGTTGAATTGAAAATTGCTAATATAGTACTTGTAAAGCTATTTCTCGCAATCATTTACATTTTCAAGTTTCATAGTCTACATCTGTTTGATTAAATGGCTCAATTCTCTGGATTTGATGGTTTGGGTGGAGTCCGATCAACATGGAAAAACATCACAGAACCAATTCATCCTATTATTGAGAAGCTTTGTGGGAGTGGACTGGTGGAGGCAACTGGATTTCCTGTGGCAGTTCAAGCTTAGGAGTTGATTGTAGAATGTATTAATCATTACAATCTAGACACTAAGCAGATTATGTTGCCTGATCAGAGTGTATTGATTTCAGTTGATAGGCAAGTAGTGGTGAACTGTCTGCAAATCCCAGAACATGAGGAGTTCTCCACATTAACAGTTGGAGGAGCTATGTCAGATTTCTCTCTAAAAAAGATGGTATGGAGGAAAGAAATCATGAAGTCTTGGTTCCAAAAACTAAGGGGAGCCAAGAGTAAGGTCCCTAAAACCCAGTTTGGCACTGATCTCAAGCCAGAGATTGTGGATATTTTGGTTCTTTTGCATCGACTCAAAGGTGAGGTAGATGCCTTTAATTTTTTAGGGCAATACTTTTTCTTGGTGCAAATTATTTTCTCAGATTCGCAGTATATTGACTGGGCATTTGAGGTTAGTGAGCAATTATCTAGGGCTCTTAGTGCAGCCAAGTTTTATAATTCATTTTATATGTCTTCCTTCCTAATATATATGCTGGCTTCCTTACAGTTATGGCCAGGCCTTCCTAGAATTGAGGATGCACCAGAAAATGTTAAAAGTTATGAATTTTATCCATGCTTGCAGCTACAAAATAGTTATGTAGATTTTATAAGAGTTAATGATGCGTTCACTATGAGAATTTGCAGGGAACTCCAAGGGTGTCCAGAGAAGAGATTCAACCCAGAAGCAATGGCAGTAATCAGTCACTTTGGTTTCTTCTTTATACAATTCTCATCCTTATATTTGAGTAACCTGTCAATCATCACTCCTAATAGTCAAAACAGAATGATAGATTTACAGACATTGAGCGGATGCATACATGTGGTAGCTAAAGAATTAACAAGTCAGATGAATTCTATAAAGGAATTAGCTCGAGAGCATTCAAAATGGCTCTTAAGATTCACAAATGTACACGTGTCTAGCAATGATGAGCTAATTCCTATTATAGTTGTTGCCAGGGCATATAGAGTGAAAATGGAAAAGGGGAAGAAGTCAAAATAATGTCTCCTTTTCATTTTCTTTTGTTTTATTTAGTAAATTTTGTAAATGACAAATTGGCATCTTGCCATTTGTCTTCTGAGAAGATGAACCGATTGGTATTCCTATTGTAACGGTCATCTCTCATCTCTATATGTATGAGGATAAATGATTAATGAAAAGGTCGGCAAATTTTTGGTGTGAATCTTGTTGCAGAGACAACTAAGTTTTGTGCCATTTCTTTACTGTTCACTTTCTTCTTCTGTATGTTATATTTCCTTAAATGTTAAGTTGAAGTAATTAAGTGAACAGAGTTTCATTTTGTTATTTCATTTTAATTAAACTGGTAAATCAATCAGAGAGTTGAAACTAGTTGTGGGAAATATTTCTGTTAAGTGTTTCATTTATATGCATTCCATCCTATTTCTTCTTAAGCATTGTGATATTCTGTTGTGCGTCAGAAGTCATAAGATTGTGAGGGTTCGAACACAACAAGTATCTATTAGTTGTTTCATCTGCATAGTTAAGCTTGCTTTGCATTTCATATTTGCATCTTTCATAATTTTTTTGTTGAGAAATTCATAAGAGTGTGAAGATCACAGCATAGCATTTTGCATCTAAATCCTGCCTAAGATTTCACTTTCCTGGGTGGAACTCGATTTTCCTCTACTATTCTCCGGTTAAGAACTTATTTGTAGTAGGGATTAGATTTGAAACATAATTCACTGAAGATTTTCCATACAGGGAGTTGTACCTTAATTCAGAGGGAAACTAGATATTCTTAGAAACAGTTTCCCAACTGTTGCATACAATTATTCTTTATAACAAATTGGGCAAATTTAGAGAAGAATTAAAAGAAGAACAATATGTTTACCAACATAATGATATAGTACTAAGAAAAGTTTTGAGAACATTGCTAGTTATATATGCAATTAGAGTTTCTACAATACAAGAACTGAAATGTATACCAGGGAATACTCTAACTCTTGAATGTCTAGTAGGTGGGCTCACTACTTTTGAGCTATCTAACTTTGATAATTATAAACCTAAAAATATGGAATCTTCTTTCAAAGCAAAGCTATAACTTAAGGAACCTAATAAGAAGAAGAAGGAAAAAGAAAAATATGTGTCCAGTGACAGTGATACAGATGAGGAAGATGTAGATCAACTTGACGCACTATTAGCAAGGAGATTTCATAGAGGTAAAAGGAAAGTTACCTATCATATAGTTCAATTGCAATAAGGTTGGTCATCTTGCTACTAGATGTCCAAAGAAAAAGAATTATAGAGGTGGTGACAACTACAAAAGTAAAAGAGGAGAAGACAAAAAAGACTAGAAAGACAAGGGCAAGAAATCTTGCTAGATTGATGAAGAGGAAACAAAGGATGGATCTTAAGATCATGATGATGATGTGGTGTATGTTATAATGAAAGATTAATTTGATGAGAATGAGGTAACTACACTAGTTTATTGTGTGAACAAGAATGATAGATGGATCATTGATAGTGGGTGTTTACAACACATGATTGGAGATAAAAGTACATTCATTACCTTGAATTATTATGATGGAAATAGTGTAAGGTTTGGTAATGATGCACCATGTCTGATAAAAGGAAAAGGTTAAATCAAGCTCACATAAAAGATTTTATGTGACAATGCTTATTATGTTGAAGGACTTAACTATAATTTATTGAGTGTGTCACAACTAAAAAATTTGGGATGAAGGTTGAGTTTTAGAACATAATTTCTTAGATATATGATATTAATGGAAAATTGATTGGAAAAGGTGATCAAACTAGAGGTAATTTATTCTACCTTGATATAGAGGATGCTACTTGTTTAGTTGTAGAATTTCATGATGTCTGGCTATGGCACAAGAGGTTATGTCATGTTAATTTTGATAACTTGGTTATTATCGGTAACATGAGAAGAGTGCAATATTTTCCTAAATTGAAGAAGCCTATTAATATAATTTTCAAACAATGTTGTTTTAAGGAAAATGATAGTCAATTTTTAAGAGTAAGACTCATACCTTTAAAGGAATATTAGAGATTGTTCATACTGACTTGTGTGGACCAACTGAAGTGCAAAGATACAAAGGATATAAATACATTATGCTACTTTTTGATGATTATTCTTGAATGATGATAGTTATGTTTCTAAAATAGAAATCTAATGCTTTCCAAATGTTTATGTGGTATTTAGCAAGACTTGAGAAAGAAATAGGTAAAAGTCTAAAATGTTTGAGATATGACAGAGGAGGAGAATTTATATCAAATGAGTTTGAGGTGTTTTGCAATGACAAAGGAATCAAAAGATAGACATCTACTTTTAGAAACCCTCCACAAAATGGAATTGCTGAAAGGAGAAACATTTTTGTGATAGAATATACTAGGACACTCATGATGAAGAGAAATATTGCTTTGAAATACTAGAGAGAAGCTATAAGTAAAACTATTTATACCTTTAGCTATGTACAAGTCAAGAAAGGTACTCATTCAACACCTTTTGAACTATGGTATGGATACTCACCCAACGTAAAATATTTTAAGGTAATTGGAAGCAAATGTTATATTCTAAAAGATTTTAGGAATGGTAAACTAGATGCAAAAAGTGAAGAAGCTATATTTCTTGGTTATTCCACAAGAAGTAAAGCTTATAAGTGTTTAAATACTAACATTAACAAAGTTCTGTAAGGTGCAAATGTGAAATTTGATGAATTTATAGAAGTATATGAGGCTTAACCTATGAAAGAACTAGAAGAATACAAATAATGTGTATACTTTAATGAAGGTATGCCTATTGATGAAGATGTTGTAAATGAATTTGCAAACCAACAACAAGTTTTAGTGACTATTGAGTCACATACAATGAATGCTGAGTTTTATTTAGGAACTGAGCTACATTTAGGTGTTGAGTTATAGAATGAAGTTGAGGCACATTCTAATTCTAAGATTAGTGTACATGAAAGAGATGTTGAACTACCTAGTAGAGAGGTACACAATGATTCAGAAGTTGAGAGACAAAATGTAGAAGCTAGATCTGAATCAAGATTTTCTAAGTATGTCAAGAGACATCACCTTGCTACACAAATCATTGGAGATAAAGATGCTAGACCAATGACAAGAAACAAGTTGAGAAATGATACATGTTTGCTGAGCATAAAAGAACATAAAACAATGAAAGATGCCTCAGAAGATATGAACTAGAGTAAAGTCATGGAAGAAGAGATTGAACAAATTGAGAAAAATAAGACATGGACTCTAGTTCCTAGACCAAAAGACAAAAATGTAATTGGTACCAAGTGGGTATATAGAAACATGTTAGATGAAAATGGTAAAGTTATAAGCAACAATGAAAGATTAGTTTGTAAATGATATGCACAAGAAGAAGGGATAGATTATGGAGAGACATTCACTCCTATTAGAAGATTGGAAGGAGTAAGAACTCTACTTGCTTACTCTGCATACACAGGTTTCAATTTTTTTCAAATGGATGTTAAATCTAGATTTTTGAATGTTATATTGGAGTAGAGGTTTATATAGAATAACTAGAAGGATTTGTTGATGCTAACAACAAAAACATGGTATGTAGACTATAAAAAGCTTTACATGGTTTGAAGAAAACACCAAGAGCATGGTATGAGAAACTACACAATTATCTTTGTGAAGATTGAATTTGAGAGGATTGATGATAACAAAAATCTATACTTGAAGACAAAGAAAGGAAAAGGTATTTTGTTATCTAAATTTTTTTTTGATGATATCATATTTGGAGGTAAAGATATTTTATGTAATACTTTTGCAAATGAAATGAAGAAAGAATTTGAGATGTCTATCTTTGGAGAGATCAATTTCTTTGTGGGTTTGCAAGTACATCAGATGAAATATGGTATATACATCACTTAGTCAAAGTATATTAAGGAGATACTAAAAAATTTTGGAGTGGAAGATTCCAAGTCAATAAGTACACCTATGGTGATAGGACATAAATTCTCAAAAAATGATGATTCAACTGAAGTGAATCAAACATTATACAGGTCTATGATTGGTCAATTACAATATGTAGTACATAGTAGACCTCATATTGCATTATCTGTAGAGATAGTTTTAAGATTCTCTACTAATCCCAGGGAGAATCACTTGATGGTAGTAAAGAGAATAATGAGATATCTAAATGGAATAGAGGACTATGGTCTATACTATAAGAAAAATGAGAAATTTGAATTAAAAGCCTATACTGATGTTGATTGGGCTAGAAATATTGATGATAGAAAGAGCACTAGTGGAGTAACATTTTTATTAAGAAAAAGGATAGTTACATGGACTAGCAAGAAACAAAACTACATTTTTCAATCTACTGCTGAAGCTAAATATGTTGCTACTATAGTAAATTGTCTAAACATTATATGGATCAAATAGCTACTCAAAGGTATGAAGGAGGAAATCACTAAACCTATGATGCTTTATTGTGATAATACAAGTGCTATAAATATATCAAATAATCTTGTGATGTATACAAAGACTAAGCACATTGCAATCAAGTATCATTACTTAAGAGATTTAGTTCAAGATAAAGAGGTGAAGATTGAATATGTTAACACAAAAGAATAAATTACTGATATCTTCACAAAATCCTTACCTAAGGATGCTCATGCATATATAAGAGGTGAAATAGGGGTGATACCCCTATCAAAGGCTATCTAAGAAGCATGAGGAGTGCTCTACATCAAACAAGCTGATTGACATATGTTACACATTAATGAAGTGGATCTTACTTTAGGAGTTGCCTAAAGTAATTAGAGAACTGAAGCTATAAATTAGTCACAAGCTAGGTGACAGAGGGAGAAATTGAAAATATTCATATCTGCATATGAATATGACACATCTTTGGTATTGTTTTCAAGGAGGGAGAAATTATTGTCAAGAAAGTGTACTGAGATCAGGAAATCACAGAGGGAGAAATCCAGATATAGATGATACAAAACTATAAAATATCTACTTAAACAAAGAAAGTGTACAAGTGTACTTGCTGATTGCATCTACCTAGTAAGAGGGAGATAATGTTGAGGGAGATATAAGAAGTGATCAAGAAGAAGTCATAAGGATGAGTTGATTGATTGTCTATTGATCAAAACATAATTTTGTAAGCTATTTAGAAGATGGAAGTTGTTGATAGAGGGAGAGATTTCAATACAAGGAATTATTTTATTTTTGGTATTTTGTTGTTCATACTAATTAAGTCTGATCAGTATGGTTTTCCATCAATGCCAAAGAGAGAAATTGTTGAAAACATATTGATATAAGTATGATAAATGTGTTTCAATCATTATTTTGTCACTGATGTGAAATTTGCTACTTGCTAGTAAGATAATTGCTTATATGAGTTAAGTACTATTATTTATTTGATTTTTGAAGAGGATTTGATCAAATGAGGTAACAATAGAACTTAGAGGAAAGGTTGAGTTATGATACGAAGAGGAGTACAAGACTTAGTTAAGATAGTGATATTATAGTACATTAATAATCTACTTAAGGTTGTAAACATTGGATACAATGATTACATTTAGAAGAACAAGTTAAACAAAGTTTTTCTACAAAGCTTGACCAAGTAGACAATAGGTGCTGAGTAAAGTTAGTGCAAACTGAGAAGAAAATCAGTTGGAACTGAGCAAAGTCAATTTCAGTGTAAGCCAAGTGAAATAGTGTGAGCCAAGTAATGTTTAGTTGATGCTGAGCACTAGTAAACTTTAGTTCATGTTGAGTGTTTTGACAGTGGATGTCGAGCAATGTAGTATGTGCTGAGCATCAAAAGCCAATTAATGCCTAGTGTCATCATTATGAGAAAGATGAAGAATTCAATGAGTTTGAGCTGACAAGTTTGATTTCTTGGATTGTGTGAACCATGTGGAATATAAGATTGATAATCTAGTGGCACAAAATTCAATATGAACCATTTTGAGGTGAATTCAAGGAGAATTGAAGGAGAAGTTTCTAGAAGGGAATGAAATGAAATGAGGGGTAGATTCATTGAATCCTACCTTATCTAATCTAACCATAAAATGGATAATGGAGGATGAATGGAAAAATATATTAATTATCTATTTATAGAGATAGCTGGTTAGAAGAAAGGGTTTTCAAGTGCGAGAACCTAAAGAAGACAAGGATTCTAGGGTATTGCTCCATTCAATGACCTAATAGAAGAGACTACATTGGCAATAAAAGAAAGAAGGCTTAAGGATATGGATGCTTGAAGAGTAAACAAGATATCAGAGTTGAAGTGTATGAAAGCCAAGAATAATTGAGGATTGAAAAAAATATTTGCAATCTACAAATGGAGTTGTAAGTTGTTATCAGATCAAGCCTTACTATTACTTTCTAATCATTGTATCAATCTAGGGTAAATCCTTTGGATTAAAGTTGACCTAATAGTTATTTGTAAATTCTCTAACCAGGTGACATTCTAAGTGAATGATCTAAAGTCCCCTAACAAGGCTCACTCCTAATAGGATGATTGAAATCCTTTAACCAGGTCACATTTAACAATGTGCATTGTAACCTTTAACAAGGTTGGCCTTTCATAGAGCACCACTTTAGAAGAGTGAGAATGAGTAGCATGTTACTAGTCGTTTTTCCCAAATTAGGTTTCCACATTAAATCATTGTGTCAAATGTGTTATTGAATGTGTTATATTTCATGTTTACATTTCTGCTAATTGATTTGGCAGTAACCTACAAGTTTGGATGATTGCATAATCTCATGGATGCATGCATGATGAAATTGTTTTTGGATATGGGTTCACTAAGTTGTGAAAAGTTTTATTTGTACATCTAGACCTTGGATAGCTAATTCATCCCCCTCTTAGTTATTATAAATATTTTTAACATATACACCTTTGTATATTCTTTGTAAGCCTTAAGAATATATCATTACGAACATTTTTTCGGGATTTCCTAGAACTCAGATAGGTAATGATTCTATCTTTGTAATTTGGTGATGCAGGAGCATTTTAGGTTGTCTTACCACCCTAATCATCTTTTTTTACATTGTCTATTGGATTCAAGTGCTAGTGGTTTCCACGTTGTTATTTTTATCAAGTTGTTCAATGTTGGTCAAGTTACTGTATCTAGTGATGGACAAGTTACTTTAGCTATCCAATATTGGCAATTAAACTCTTTCCTTGAATGAGTTTTACTTTGAATGGTTCTTAGTTTGAGCTAACTTATGTAATTAATTTGGATCATGAATTTAATATTTGGATATTGTCTTGGGATGTGTACATAACATTTTAAGGTCACCATTTCTATTATGTAATGATCTAGAATCTTTTGTAAGTTTTTTTGGCAAGTATAACACAGGTTTTTAGGTTTAGTTTAGACAAAAATTAGAGAGTTGAGAGAAGATGTTCCTGGAATAGTGAGTTTGAAGTTGGATCATGGATTTTGAAGTTGTATTTTGTTGGTCTTAACCCAGAAGGCCTTATAGTTGCACGTGTATGCAAATAATTTGATGAATTAATTTAAAGTATTATTGTTTCTTCTCTCCTTGGTGTTGTTTTTTGCATTACTTGCTTCCATTGTATTTACTTACCAAGGCAATTGGATAGTTAGGTATTCCTTTGGCCCTACCCTTTTAGATCTCTCTTTGTGTTAGGTCATATTAGAACTTGAGATTTGTCCTTTTGGAGATTAGATCATGTAGAACCCTAGGTTTTATTTGGTTTTAGGGTGGAGGATATGTGGATTTGACCTATAACTTATAGAGGCTTATGATCTTGCAGGAACTTGTTTGTAGAGATGGTCTGAGGTAAAGGAAATGTTGACACTACTATTATGGACATGTTTTGACAAATTATATCCATAATAGATGTTGTGGAGACAACCCAAAGGAGAGGATGCCATCTTGATGATGTGAGTGATGATAAAAAAATGACATGAAACCCTAATCCAAAACTTAAGGAGGATCAGTATGAGGAAATATTATTGAGAGTGTTATCTAGAGCACATTCAAAGCCTACTAAGGAAGTTGTTCCTTATGATGAAATATTGGACACCAATGTTGTGTTAGATTGGATCTTTGATATGGAGAAGTTCTTTGAGCTTGAAGGCACTCTTGATAATAGGATGATGAAGATTGTAGTCACTAGGTTGAAAGGTCATGTGTCCCTATGGTAGAAACATTTGTAAACTAATAAACAAAGAAGATGAAACTAAATGATCAGCATGTGGTTGAAAATGGTGAACAAGGTGAAGAAAAAATTCCTTCCTGTTGTTTATCAAGTTAGATTGTTTTGAAAGAAGCAAAATTTAAGACAAGAGGACTTGACTATGAAAGAGTACAATGAGGATTCTATAGATTGAACATTAGATCTGGACATGTGGATGATGAGGTTGAGAAATTTGCAAGGTATCTAAATTGATTGAGATCTAAAATTCAAGATTAGATAAGTCTTTTGAAATTGGGAAGTATGGAAGAAGCATATCATTATTCCTAGAAAGATGAGGATATCTTGACAAAGAAGCACAAACAAAGACATAGAGGTAGAAGTGGTAGATTCTAGAGAGATAGAGGTAGGTCTTATGGAGAAGGTGTCAGATTGTGCAAGATAAGGGAAAATCTAAGTGGAAAATGATGACAAAGGCAAGACCAAATGGAAAGGTGGTAATTGAGGTACTAGTTCTTACCAACGAAGAGATAATAATTATTATAAAGGCAATTTCCATGGTAATTGTTCTAGATGTGGTAAAGAAGGGCATAGATCTTTTGAGTGTAGATATTTTGGTGGTAATGAACAAGGTAATAAAAATGTTGTGATTCAAGAAGATATTGAGGGTTCACCAAGTGGACATGAGGTTAGAGAGAATTTGATGGTAAGGAGAACTTTTGGTAATAAGGGAATTGATGATGAACCTATCTTGAGGAGAAGTCTTTTCAAGACTAGATGTAAGATGGCTAGAAAATGTTGCAAAGTGATTATTGATAATGGAAACTCAAAAAATTTAGCATCAGAGGAGTTGGTTAAAAAGTTGTAATTGTAGAGGTTGAGACATCCTAAACACTAATCATCTTTCATAGATCAAGGATGAACATAATATTCTAGTAACTGAACAATGTGTTGTGAAGTTCAAGATTGGAAATTACTTTGATGAATTCTTGTGTGATGTTATGCCTATGGATTAGTTTCATATTCTATTTGGTAGAATTTGGCAATATGATAGATATGTTGTGCATGATGGAAGGTTGAATCAATATACTCTTTGGGTGAATGGAACAAAGAAATTATTATTTTCTTTTATTGAAATTCTAGATGAGGTTAATTATACTACTATTTGATTTTGTGTGGTCAATGGGAAATAATTTGAAAGGGGGTTGAAGAAGAACTAAGTGGTTTTTTTGTAATCCCTAAGGGACCAAGTTGTGGTACTAGCAATGAGTGATAATAGAAGTTCAAAGGTTGTTGAATGAGTTCAAGGAGATTGATGTTGAAGATATACCTGACAGTTTATAGCCAATAAGGAGTATAAGTCATTGTATGGATTTGATTCTTGGAGCTAGTTTGTCGAACAAAGGACCGTATGATTAACTATTATAGAAAATGAAGAACTTAACATAAAAGAGCAAGAGGTTTTGTAGATTGATTTGATCAAAGAAATTTTGACTCTATGTGTTCTGCCTATTGTATTAGCACCTTACAAGAAATAGAATGGAGGATGTGTACTAATTCTAGAGCTATTAACAAGATCACAATGAAATATAAGTTTCCTATGCCAAGGATGGATGATATAATGGCTTTTTTGAGTGGAGAAAAGTATTTTACCAAGATTGATTTGAAGAGTGGTTATCATCCTATCAAAATTAGAGAGGTGATAATGGAAGACTTCTTTCAACAAAAAAGATGGTTTGTATGAATAGTTGGTAATGCCTTTTGGTTTAACTAATGCACCTAGTATTTTTATGAGGTTTATGAATGAAGTTCTCAAGAGGTTTTTGGGTAAGTTTGCCATTATTTGTTTGGAAAATATTTTGATATTTAGTAAGACTAAGGAAAAGCATCTTGAGCATGTTAGACCAGTATTGCAGAGATTGAAATAGGAGAAGTTGTCAATTAATTTGAAGAAGTGCTCCTTTATGCAAGAGGAAATTGTGTATTTAGGATTTATGATTTTAGATGATGGTTTGAGAATGGATCCTAAGAATGTTAAAGAAATATTGGAATGGCCTACACTTGAGAATGTTGGCAAGATAAGATTATTTCGTGGTTTGGGTAGTTTCTATTGAAAGATTATTAAAAAATTCAGTTATGTTTGTAATGCTATGATTGAGATAATGGGAGGAGATAAAAATGATTATATGTGGACACATGGAGCTGATAAGAGTTTTGAGACTTTGAAAAAAAGGGTTTTTGAGTTACTTGTATTGGCTTTTCCTCATTTCAATAAGGCATTTCAAGTTGAATGTGATGCAAGTGGTAGTGCAATAGGAGTTGTGTTGAGTCAAGAAGGTAAACCCATTTCTTTCATTAGTGTGAAGTTGAATGATGCTAAAAGGAAGTATTATGTGTATGATCAATAATTTTATGCTATTCTTAAATCCTTGAAGAAGTGGAGGCATTATTTTATTTCTAAGGAGTTTGTGTTATATAGTGATCATAAAGCTTTATAGTATAATTTGGGAAGTAAACATAAGTTGAATCTAAGATATATGAAATAGGTTGAATATTTGTATTTCAAACTTGTGATAAATCATATGAGTGGAGTTACTAAAAAAGTTATAGATGCATTGAGTAGAAGACATTCTTTGTTAACTAAGATGATGGTTGAAGTTCTTAGTTTTGATGAAATGAAAAAATTGTATGAAACTAACCTTAATTTTTCTAAGGTATGGAGATAGTGCAAAGCACCAAATTTATCAAAAAAATTGAGTAACTTTTATGAGTATTTCATTCAAGAAGGTATGTAGGAATTTAGTTGTGTATACTAAGAAGTTCTATGAGAGTTAATTCAATTAAGGAAAAGCATTGAGGTGGTTTGGCTAGATATTTTGGAATTGATATGACATTGAATTTTCTTAAGGATAAGTATTATTGGCCAAAAATATATAAAGATGTTCATAAGTTTGTAAGGAGTTGTCAAATTTTCATGTTGTAAAAGGAGTAAGTTAAAATACTGGACTGTATACACATATTTTTGTTCCTAAAAACCTTGGAGTGACATCACTATGGTTTTTTTCTTGGATTACCTAAGACATCAAGAGGGTATGATTCCATATTTATTGTTGTGGATATATTTTCTAAGATGACATTTTTCATACCATGCAAGAAGACATCAAATGTTGAGCATGCTGTTGAGATTTTCTTCAAAGATAAATTGTTAAATTGCATGAATTACCAAAAGGTACTATTTTTGACAAAGACAATAAGTTTGTTGGTTAATTTTGGATGAATTTGTGGAAGAACATGGGTACTAAGTTGATATTTAGTTCTACATTCCATCCACAGACAGATGGACAAACATAGGTTGTAAATAGAAGCTTGGGTAATTTGCTAAGATGTTTAGTTGGAGATAAGTTGAGTAATTGGGATATGGTATTTGTTGACACAAAAGCTTGTACCCTCATCTAAAGTCTTACCTAAAGGAAACCTTATGTAACATGGAAACAATCTCTGAAGTGTGGAACTTTGTGACTAAAGATTGAGTCTCCAAAGAAGGTTGGCTTCCTAACTATTAGGATGCACACAACTATTTCTTGAGAGAAAAAGGGAGAAGGAATTCATGAAAGAAAACTACCTAACCTATTCTAAGAGGAGGTGATACACCAAATAGTATGTTCAACCTTATCTCTACCCAAGAATGTATATTTCATCAATATAACATCAAAGTATTCAAATTCAATCCTTGTTTAATCCAACAACCATATGTAGATTAGAAACCAAAATAATGCTATAAGGAAGAGAATTGACTTTATATCACTCAAAAAGCTAAGTAGATACAATCATACAGTTGAGAAATGAAGACAATATATTAACACAAAGGCAAGAAGGTATTGTATGGTATATTAATGGAAGAAAGAGATACAACAGAGGAGTATATTAACTTAGAGGCAAAGGAAATTGTAGTATAAGAGCATAGACATACAATTCTACAGAATCAGAGAAAGGATCAACCTTAAGAAGGGTTACAAAATATTCTTTTATAATTCAAGCATAACTCAAATAGCTTCCGCCCTAAGGCAAAACTCAATAACTGCATTTAAGGTTGCAGAGAATAATCACTACAAATATGGGATAGATTTAATCATGGCACACATCCAAACATAGGAAAGTCATATTATCCACCAAATAGAACTTTGAGAAGATAGAAATGGTGGCCATTATCATTCCTACTAGGTAGATGGATCACCAGGAAGTGATGGAGCATCCTTTCACATTTATTAGGCATGGGAAACAATGAAAGTGGTTGAAAGAGATCAAAAAGATTAGATCTACCATCAAAGAGTTGCTTCCTTTATTATTAGTATGCCATGTCAGCCATGCCATTTGTCAACTAGAGTCAATCCTCATACTTCACCATGTGGACCAGTAATATTCTATCTTTCATGTTTGACCTCTGACTACAATTGATCGTGGCTTCACAACCCTTTATTTTTATTAATTGTTTTACCTTATGAAACTATGAACAAACCATATCATTGCTTCACATCTTGTCCTCAAGATCTTCTCATAACTATCGTGATTAGGTGACAATGTGAAACTGGCATCTCACAATATCACAAAGGTGAGGGCTTTGACATTTGTTTCTTTTTCCATACAACAAAGCCAAAATCTTTACTTTATCACATCATCATAACTTAACATCCAACTATCATTAGATGCCTACGACCATGTAGAACTATGATCCAAGTTTACAATATACCATTCACACTGTTGTGGCTTGAACCTCAACTTAACATGAAATTCTTGGGACTTTGCAAAAATGGACTTAACCTCCATTACATACTCACCACTTAGGCCCGTTGAGACACATATTGCATTTTCACTATCTCACTATGTATTTTCATTGTACAATTTTTCTTAGCGACATAGAGACATGCATTAATCTTGGGAGACTAGATGACTAAGTGAAAACCAGAGTTTATGACCCATGTTAGAATTTCTAACCAATTCAGTGTCACCATATCATCTGAGTCCATATGGCACCATGTCACAATTTTAATATGAGGTTAGCCTGAAACTCTTTCAACCATGCGAATAGAAGAGAATCACTCCATTGTCACCTAAACCCTAGTTAACTATTTTAAACTTGCAAACATGCAGAGAAAATAAAAATGTGATGTCACAACCTTGATCTTGAGTTAAGCTTAACCCTCTATGACCCTACAATGAAGCCAATCAACAAATGGTGATCGCACAATCACAACCATTAACTAGGTATTAACACATTAAAATGGAACCCTAAACCAACCACATGGATAACCACCTTGCACCTTTGTGGCTTGGTAAATGGTTAAACTTCACAAACTATGGTGACTGGGCGATGAAAGATAATTGCATGGTCACAACTAAGAACTCCAAAGTGATAAATCATGAAAATATTGAACTTACGAAAATAATGGATAAGGAAAAGTTTTAAATATATCCTTGTATCATTTGAATTATTTTAATTTTTTAATAGGTATGACCATTGACCATGCTTCATAGGAAAAACTCAATTTTTTAGTGGGAGGAAAAATATAGATGATAGTATTGGCACAAGTTGAGTTTACATATAATAATTTTATGAATAGGAGTATAGGAAAAAAACCTCTTGAGATTGCTACTAGGATATAGCCTAGAGGACTATCAGATTTGAGGGATGTTGCTAGTGAAGAGAAGACAAATGTTGAAGGGGAAGAATTTTCTGGTTTTATGAAGTCTTTGCATGAGGAAGTAAATTTAAGATTGGAAAAAAGTAATCAAAAATATTTTTAAGGAGAATTCTGATAAGTCTATGAGATATCATGTTTTTGAAGTTGGTGATGAGGTTATGGTTCATTTGAAAAGAGGAAAATTTCCCATTGGAACATACAATAAGCTTAAAATGAATAAGTTTAGACATTGTAAGATACTTAGGAAATTTGACAGTGGTAATGCTTATGAAGTTGAGTCACCTGATGACATGGATATTGTTGGAAATGTAATGATTACTAAGTGACTAAGGGGGAGGGGGTGAATTAGGGACCTCTTAAAATTTCTTTCTCTTAATCAAACTTTATTAGATTATCTAATCTACTTGCATGAATGGAACATAAAGGAATGAGAGTAAAAATACCATAATAGTTTGAAACAATATTTGGTAACCTAGAAACCCTCCAAGTAGAAGGTAAAACTGGAGTGGGGATGGCACTCATAATGGTTCACTACTAGAGTAATCAAGTTGTCTTGTTAAGGTTTACTATTGATCACTTCTGGTGATCTACTCAGTTAAGAGTAAGTAGGATTGTTAGGTCCACCTTGTGAAAATATTTATAGAATACAATAAAGTATGCACTTGGTTAGGAGATTTTTCAGGGAATGTTAAGGCCACCATGTTAAAGGATTTGGCAATGCTACACCTATTAGGATGAATTAGCAGGTTGATCTCTCTAATGCAACTTTTTTGGCTGATGAATATCCTTTGAACAATATATTGATCACCTAAATGTGATAGATGAATCTCTACTATGCCTTTGTACTACTTGACATCATTCTCATCAAACTACTCTTCCACTATCAATAATCTCTTATGATAATAAATATAACTCCATGATATTTCTTTGGATGGAACAAAGTTTCTTTCTTATATATTGATCCAAATAGTAACTCTACTTTAGGTCAGCTATAATAACAATTTAGTAGTTCCAAAAACAATTACCAAGTCAACTCAATGCTAATACTTGGGTTATATGGAGACACTCGAGCAACACTATCAACTCGGCTATCTTTGGAACTCAATTGACTCTGGATGCTCAATTCACATTGATCACTCAGAAAACTTAGCTAGCTTGATTTACATTGCTTTACCTACTCATTTCTCATTCTAAAATTGGAATGCTAAACTGCTACTCTGCCTACTCGTTTCTCATTCTAAAATTGGAATGCTAAAATAACTTGATTTACACAAGAGCTCTGTTAACACTCTTTTATCTGGTAGCTTGGGTTATACTTACTTCCTAAGATGACTAAGTATTTTGGCACTAATTGACAATATTTCTTTCCATTGGGTAAACAATATATATCTCCTATATTCAATTTTTTTGATTTGTATGAGTACCATGAGTTAGATAATGAAGTTGTTCTACCTAATGATTATCCTAAGAAGTAGATTCAAAAGGTTGAACAAATATTGGATCAGAGAGTGGGTAAAAGGTTGAGAGGAAAGGATTACCATGAATATTTGGTAAAATGAAAAAATAGACCTATTGAAGATGCATCATGGATTTCTCAATTTGAGTTGAATTCATCTCAGGTTGTGACATCTCAATGATTCAATATCATCATTTTATTCAACCATGGTTGTATGATGTAGGAGCATCTTGGGTTGCCTTGTTGTCCTACTTGTATTTATTCATTCTGCCTATTGGGGCTGAGTGCCAATAGTTTCCAAGTTGTTTTTTTCTACTGAGTTGTTTAGTGTTGGCTGAGTTACTATAGCTAGTGATGGTTGAGTTACTATAGCTAATGACGACTAAGTTAGTGTAGCTAGTGATGGATGAGTTATTGTAACTGTCTAGTATTGACTGAGCTATCCAGTATTAGTCAAGATATCTAGTGTTGGTCAAGTGTTCCTTCATGTGGTAAGTGATCTTGATACTTACTAATGCTTGGTTCCTTCTTTGATAGAGTTTGTCTATGATTGGTTCTTAGTTTGAGCCAACTTATGCAGTTAATTTGGATCATGAATTTAATGCTCATATCTTGTTTTGTGATATGTACAGGCCATTTTAAGGTTGACCTTTCTATTATCTAATGATCTAGAATCTTTTGTAAGTCATTTTTTCAAGTATAAATAAGGGTGTTTAAGATTACCTTAGAAAGAACTTAGAGAGTTGAGAACAACTATTTCTACAATAGAAAGTTTGAAGCTTGTTTGTGGGATTTTGAAGTTGTATTTTGTTGGTTGTAGCCCAGAAGGCCTTATAGCTAGGCATGTATACAAATAATTTGATGAATTAATCAAGTATTGTTGTTTCTTCTCTCCTTGGTGTTTTTCTCCATGTTATTTTCTTTTTTTTTATTTACTCATGTTAGAAATGGAAAAAGAAATATGGAAATAAGCAAAAACTAAGAAAGAATCTAAGTGAGTTAATGCATGAAAAGATATTACCATAAAATAGGAGAGAGAAAGCTTCAAGCTCCAACACCATGAGACAAGATATTTGGAAAGGGGAAAGAAAAGAAAACCCCTTGTGACATTATGACTAAGGCATGAAAAAGCCTAAGAAGGAAGAGAACGAGAGAAAGTGAGAGAGCAATCGCTCATACAATAATTGAGAAGAGAAAGAAAACCCCATTAGAAATGAGAGAGGGGGGTCATCTCTTAAATAGAGATGAGAGAGAGGAGTTAGAATGTAACTCCCATGTCTATGAATGCCACCACTCATAAGTGTGTGAGGCCAAGTGTGAGATTCCTCTTAAGGAGGAATAATCTAAATTACAGATTACAATAAATATTTGTCCTCACATATTCCACTAGAGGACAAAATAAGATGTAGTGGGAAAAGGACAAAAAATAAATATATTAGGATACCTTGGCTTATATCCTAATATATTATAACAATAAGGAAAGGAGGTCTAACCTTGGTTTATAAACACACCAGGGAAAGTTTACAACTTCTAACACCCCCCTTTAATCTTTACTTGGGGTAAACTATAACAAGGGGTATTAAACCCATAATTTACAAAAATCTGCAACTTAATCTTCAATATGAAGTAATTTGATTGTCTTCAAGCCATATGGTACATTTGTAAATCCAAGAGAAGTACATGAGCCCTTTGAATTTGATCAAGTGGAAGCTTAGACACATCTTCATATGTGAAAAATCGAGAAGGTTCCTTGATGGATCACCTAGAAAAAAAGTAGAGAACAAAAAACAAGACAACTATCCACAAGTCGAATTACATTGAATGGACAAGTTAGTAAAAAAAATGAAGTTATAATAATTTAATCAAGGAGGAACTAAGAGAGATGAGAATAAAAGAATGTTTTCACCAACATGCAATGGAGTTAACATGATATCTAAAATAAGTCATAAGCTCAAAATGATCATAATAGATGCAATAAATCTCTCATGAAAGGAACATACTAATGCACAAATGACACAAACAAGGCCAACTAATGAAAATTGCATCAACATTGCATCAATCACATGGATATAGACAATCCATTAATGAGTCATCCCACTACAAGTGAATGGGTTGTGACTCCATCACCTACATGACCCATGCTCTAGGCAATAAAGTATGCAGAACATTATCACATTGTATATTTATCAAAGAAAATATAAGAGAGACAATAATAAATAAGTAGAACATGTGCCTCAAGCACCAAATAATTCAAGTTATAGTTTTTCCAAGAATTATAGCTGAAGTGGACCAAAGGAAGGGTTTATGAGGAGTAACAACACATTTCCTTCAAATAAAAAATCCATCATGGACAAGAAACATCATTGCCATGAGGAAAAAGATCAACATGGGTCAAAACAATTTTCTCAAATAAAGTCTCCAATATAGGAGTGCTCCAAGATATGGTAGCCTCATCACCTATACACTCAAAAATGAGCAAAGTGTAGGAAGTCATACCATGACTAAATCAAAACTAGGAGCATACACCAAGGAGATAAAGAGATTGGAATGGGAAATCCCCATAAAATATCATCCTTGCATTGAGGAACAAAGTGGAACAAATGGAAGGAAACTCCATTGAAGTAAGTGCACACCAATTATAGGTTGGAGGGACACTCCATGGGCCAGATAAGGCAACTATGAGTTAGTTTAAAACTATCGGGTCCACCATAGTTAACCTTGATAAATTGGCTCCCGATGCAACTTACAAAAGTATATATAATAAAGAATGGTATTAAACCATGAAATGCTACTATGAGCATAAAGAGATGCTATAAAAGCATAAAATTGCAACCATGTGCAGATAGATCAATTAAATCAAATCATTAAATAATGAAGGCAATAGTGTAAGATAACTCATAAACCTAAATAATTTGAGATAAATAAGCAGAATTTGGAAGGGCAATAAGCATAAATATTTAGATATCAGTTAAAATCTCCATGCAAGGTGAACACAAGTGAGAAGATATTAAGGATGCCCACCAACAAAGACAATAATCCTCCTAGATTATGGCAAGAAAAGGAATTATAAATGAGGATATCTATTTATTTATTAAAAAAAAAACATAAAAACTCTTAATTTTTTATGTAAAAGAAATAATAAAACTTTAATCAGTTTTAAATTCTAAGAAAACTTCTCCAAAAAAATTATCCTTAAACTTCTCCCTTTTTTTTTACTTAAAACCATGTATAAGAGAGATTTAAAGTAAAAATATTGCACTTGTGTTTGAGCTATCTAACAATGAATGATAAAATGCCAGAAATAGGTTGACAAAAGGCAATGATAAAAAACAAATGATGCCTCTGTCAAGAGCTAAAAAAAGAGAAAGAATCTTGCAAAAAAAGGGCTAACTAGGAAGGACAGGCAGTTTGTGGCTTTCATCATTTCTCCAAGATTTTTCAACTTATCAGAAGTTCATCACAGAGGAAATAGATTTAGCTTCAGGAGTTGGTGCTGGTGCGCTTCAGTCAAAAACTTTCACCATTGTAGTTGTTAAGGGAAGGGAATTTGGGAGGCAGTAGTATTTTGATATATGAAACTCTAGACTACCCTGCAACCTTAGAAGCTTTGTTGAAGGGGTTTGGATAATCTGTGCGAGTGGAGGCATTTTGAACTCTCAGATCACATTTCTGTTTCTTTCATTTTTTAGCTTAACGCAGAATCCTCCTTTACTTATTCCAAATATGACGTCAAATTTCAAATTTAAAGAAGCTTTTGAAAATGGCAATACCATATCTCCTTATATTTCCTTGCTTTCTGACTAAATTCCACTAGCCTGTGCTTGGCCTTAAATCTGCAGATCTAACATCATCATTTTGGGAAATTTCTCCAATAAAAACAAATTGTCCAGAAGTCAAAATTAAGATAAGAATTTTAGAACCCTGACTCAATTTTGTTATTCTAAAATCCTGAGACCATAGGAAAGTTTGCGGTGGCGCAATACATGTGTTAAAGGCAGTCCAATGGATTAGACCAGTAAAAATTGATGATTTTTGAGATGCAAAAGAAAGAGGAAAAAAAACAAAAACCTTGAACAATGATTGGCGGAAAAATTTAGCATTATCATAATCACTTTGTAAATCATGGCTTGTTATGGGAAGCACTGCCATCACTCTCCTCGGTATCTCCTGCATGGAGGCACCATGCAGAATGAAGAAGGGTAGAATGTTGATCTTTACATCTCCAGAAAATGCTCTGCAATGAACCGATTGATAACATCAAAGGACCATGCTTCCATTCAAATTAACGTTGGGCATCTGGACAAAAATGACATATATATAGGCCAGTTCACAACATTTTCTCTTAGTGGATTTGTTTGCCAACAGGGAGAGGCTGACAACGCTTTGGATAGGCTATGGCATAAGAATAAATCAGAAATCGGACAGAATTTCCTAGATTGAATCTTAACATTTTAGTATTGTATCTGGATAAAGAATGCAAATTTTAAATTGAAATATGATAACTTCCATGACATGGAAAGACTGATTCTGAGTGCTTTTAGATTAGCATAGCTAAACAATTTTTGTTTTCTTGGATACATCTATGTGGAGTTCCTCATAATGTTTTTAGCATATTGCCAATGCAGTTGTTGTTAGCGACTCAGATTCCCTTGTCTTTCTTTGTCAGGGGCTGACTCAACCTTACGTTCAATGTGTTTTTGATTCTGAGCAAAGAGCCCATTTCAATTTTTTTTTTTTTTGGTTTTCAATGTGGATGTTGTGGATCAAGATCTACTATTCTGTGTTGCATCCACTTTTTCTAATCATGGGTTTCATGCGAATGGGTGTGAGAGTGAGTTCCATTAGAATGAGAACAGCTACTGCCACCATGGGCATGATGGTGCTCCTCATGAAAAAAAACACCAACCCCACAATATTTACCAGAAGCCCTCCAACAGAAACAAATGACAAGCTTTCTGTAGAAAGTTCTTGTGGATCCAAGATCCTTTCTAGAGACTCCAGTACAATAAGTGAGCCATCATCTATTTGGCATCTTTCTAATAACATTTTTAACTGTCAAGCTAAAAAAATAGAGCATAATTCTAAGGTATTTCATATCAAACTACTCTCTCAACAATATACTAGATTGTACTAGAATATACTATTAAATTAGGAGTGTGAATCTTTAAATTTATATTTTTTTTATCAACAATATATCAAAACCTGCACAAATTAGAGCAAACAGAAGTTAATCGGGTTTGGCGGTAAATCAGCCAAACCCAAAAAGAAAAAGAAAAATCATTTTCTTCCAAGTTAAGAAGATTAAAAAAGAAATTAGTGAAATCTCTCTCTAGAGTCTCCTTCGAATCGTACCTTCATGCAAACACTCAAAAACAAATATTAAACTACTCTGATACCATGTTAGAAATGGAAAAAGAAATATGGAAATAAGCAAAAACTAGGAAAGAATCTAAGTGAGTTAATGCATGAAAAGATATTACCATAAAATAGGAGAGAGAAAGCTTCAAGCTCCAACACCATAAGACAAGATATTTGGAAAGGAGAAAGCAAAGAAAACCCCTTGTGACATTATGAATAAGGCATGAAAAAGCCTAAGAAGGAAGAGAGAGAGAAAAAGTGAGAGAGCAATCACTCATACAATAATTGAGAAGATGAAGAAAACCCCATTAGAAATGAGAGAGGGGGGTCATCTCTTAAATAGAGATGAGAGAGAGGAGTTAGAATGTAACTCCCATGTCTATGAATGCCACCATTCATAAGTGTGTGAGGCCAAGTGTGAGATTCCTCTTAAGGAGGAATAATCTAAATTACAAATTACAATAAATATTTGTCCTCACATATTCCACTAGAGGACAAAATAAGATGTAGTGGAAAAAGGACAAAAAAGAAATATATTAGGATACCTTGGCTTATATCCTAATATATTATAACAATAAGGAAAGAAGGTCTAACCTTGGTTTATAAACATACCAAGGAAAGATTACAACTTCTAACAACTCAACAAGGTGATTAGATAGTTAGGGGTGTCTGTGGCCCTAACTTTTCATATCTCTCTTTGTGTCAAGTGGTTGATAGGTTTCCTAAGATACACCATTTCATACCTTGTAAAAAGACATCAAATGTAGTGCACATAAAAAAAGTTCTTTTATAGAGAAATTGTGAGACTGCATGGATTGATTAAGACTATTATTTCAAATAGAGATAATAATTTTATTGGATACTTTTAGAGAACACTTTTGAAGAAGTTGAATACTGAGCTTAAGTTTCCTTCTACATTTCATCCATAAACATGTAGAAATATAGAGGTTATAAAAATAAGTTTGGGTAACTTTTTAATATGTTTAATTGGAAACAAACTTGCTAATTAGTACTTGGTCTTAGCATAAGCTGAATTTACATATAATAGTTCCATGAATAAAAGTACTACGAAGACAACTTTTGGGATTTTTAATGGAATGCATCATAGAGGAACTATAGGATTGAGGAACTTGAATAATAAGTTGAAACATAGTGCTAAAACTAAGGAAATTTTGGACTTTATGAAGAATTTTCTTGATGAAGTAAGGAGTAATCTGAATAATAGTAATCATAAGTATAAGGAGAGAGAAAATATGAAGAGGAGACACAAGACATTTGAGGTTGGAGATAAAGTAATGGTATATTGAAGAACATATTTCCTATTGGTACTAATAGAAAGATGAAGATGAAGAAGTTTGGTATTTGAATTTTTTTAAAGAAACATGATAGTGAAAATACCTTTTGAGTTGAATTTCCTGATGATATGGATATTTCACTAGCTTTCAATATTTTTAAGATTTATGAGTACTATGAATCTAATGAAGACATATCTGATATACCTAATTATCCTCAAAAGAAAATAGAGTGAATTGACAATATTTTGGATACTAGAGTTAGTAAAAGAACTAGAGGAAAATACTACAAAGAGTATTTAGTGAAATAGAAGAATAAATTAGTGGAAGCCATTTCTTTGATATCACATGCTGAGTTGGACCTTTATGATACTTCTTAGCACATCAATGTAATTCCCTTCCTAATTATCCTTCGAACAAGGATAAACAAAGGTTGATATTTTTTTAAAGGTAAAATGTAATAATAACAAAAGCTTACACCAAATAGCAATGAAGGACTAATATAAAAAATCACCAAAGATCCCCCAAGTGTCACTACTTACCAACTTAAAATTAAGGACCATACAAATAATTAGAATACATAAAGAAATTTTTTTAAAACCCAAATTAGAAGTTCCTAGCATGGTTCAACATACCTATCTATATCTAACTAACCCAATATAATCAAGAATAATAAGTAGAGAGCCTCAAATGGTCATACACAAGATGAAGGTTCAAGTTTACAATCACTCAACTACTAGACACCATGCTAAAAGATAAATATTGAACCCTGAAATTTGGCTAAGTCTGAAATCTTGAAGCCCTAGAATTTTCAAGAATATTTATCTTAACTCTTAGAAGTCTTGAAGCTATCTCAAATGAATCATTGCATATATATAAATTATATCTTAAATTATATATTTTATGTATCCCTTAACTATAGGAAGAAAGAGCTCTCAAAATGGTATCCAAAACACTTTCTAGAATACATTGGACAAGTCTAAAAGTATAAGTTGTTTGGCTAAGTAGGTCTTCCTCAAGAATCTATGTGATACTTTACCAGTATTGTATAATACTTCATATAGTAACCATGTGATACTCTACCAATATTGTAAAATACTTTTCACTACTATAGTGTAATACTATACTAGAATTGCACCATGCTAAAAAAATGTCACCCAAATTCAAAACATAATGCCAACTAGCCATCTAAGAGGCTAAGTAGGATTAGAACCTCTACACTAGGAGTACTGAACCACCAAAGTTGAGGAGAAATCACTCAAATGCATAGAATAAGATTAAATAAACCTAACATTCAAGAATGAACAACCAAAAGCATCTACCCATCTAAACCAAAGGATCATAAGAAAAGAATGAATGTAAGGAACATCCTAGTAATAAGGAATAAAGAACCATAAGATATTATCTCTAAACATGATATGACCAACTCAATACACCTATTCTCATTTCTTCCCTACCATAGTGACATCATGAGACCTCAAGGGCCCTAATAATAACCTTGAGCATGAATTTAAATTTTCCAACAAGATCATTGGAGTTGTTTCATGAGATCTTTCTTACCAATAATCCATCCAATAACATTAGACAAAATAAGAAACATCTAATATGCTAATCTACCAATAACATCAGTAATCCATAGTAGTGGTAAATAGTCTCAGCTAAGAAATATGATACAACATCATGATAAATGAATACATCAAGTAACATAAAAATCATCATCTAAACATGATATTTAATGCATCCAAAGTAAAACATAAATCAGAATAAAACATACTTTGAATACATCAAAGTGCCAAGTGAATATCCAACACTAGCCTCAACTAAAAGTAGACCATCTTTGTACACTGGTACCCAACAATGCTACAGTTAGCTACACCTCCTAACCATATGGTACCTATAGGACCACACTCACCATGCTCATGGAGATAATGACCCTTCCATAATCATAGAAGGCAATCATCTATTGCTAATACATATGCCAATCAATAACATGATACCAACATCTATATGGTCATGAAAATAATATAGTACATTAGGTCATTGGTGAGACCCACTAAGGATAATTATGTAGGGACTTAAGTGGAGTGTAAGTCACTTGATATAAAAAATCTCAAGCTATATTTACTGCAAAATGAATCCCTTAGGAAACTATCACACTAATGTAGAAAGAATCCCTCAAGAAACCATTACACCATGTCCTTGAATGAACCGCATAGGTACACACCCTCATATTAACCATACAAGTGTTCTTTTATCTTATAATAAAATTTTATTACTAAATTATTAGTTTAGATATCACTTTTCAGAATATACACTAGGGTACACAAGAGAATCCACTCCACCTACCCTATATACCCATGCTCATCACATGATGAGTGCCCAAAAGCAATTCAAGTTCCCATCACAAGATCTCATCATATGAATGTGCACATGCTCATGTATGGGTACAACCATCCACACTCAATTAATACTAAAGAAGGGTTGGATGAGAAAACAAGAAACAAAAAGCGTAAACAACCCCTCAACCAAGCATATTATTGGGGGTACAAATTTGGCACAAATACCAATGCAAATATAGTAAAAATATGGTTGAAGTTGAACCCTAAGATTCACTATGAATCAATGACCAAAATTAGTGCCAAGAAATACCTGAGAAAATTAGATGGTATGCAAGATGAGGCGATGCAAAAATCGCTCAAAAATGAAGGTTGTGAAAAATTGACAAAATTAAAATCTAGTAATCAAATTCTTGTCAAACTACCAAAAAAAATTTGAATTATAAGCTAGTATGTAGAAAAGGCCAGCACGGTGACACAAAACTTCAAATTAAAACCCTTGTAAACACTCAATTATTTGTACCCACCCAGCTAGGTAGAACTAACACACCAAAATGGAGGGGAATACTAGTTCTCAATTTCAATCAATTTACTATAAAAGAGAGCTAAAACTGATTCAAAACATTAAAATGAAAGAGTGCTACCTTGCAACCAAGCGAACAAAATAAAAAAGCCCACAAAAAACTAGATAGACCATAGAATCTAATGAAACATTTGGCAAATAGAGATCTTACCACTATGGATCCAATGAGATTACTCTCACATCAATCCTCCTAGCCTTGCCCTATCTACAATAGAAGACTATCTTAGGAGAGTGAATCAAGGTTTGACCTCTTTAAGTTCTTCTAAATCCTTCAAAACTAAGTTGAAAGTTTTTGTATCCCTTTGTCAAAAATAAAAAATTTCAATATTTTCAAAGCCAAAATTTATTGTGCAATGAAAAATTGCTAGAAGGCTTATATAATAAAATTGAACCTCTAGGGAGAAACTAGAATAATTAATGTTCAAACAATCACCTTACTAAACATAGTAAATTTTCTAAATAGTAACTATGTACAAAGACAACCCTTATTGAAATACTAGACAATATTTTTGCATGATGAAAGATTGTCATGACATCCAAGATCCTCCTATATTAGTTTTTTCTTAATATTATTTCTCAAATTAATATAATAAGTTGACAAAGCATTATCATGATAATTTCTCTAATACATATTTGTATATAAGTGAAACAAAACTTAACTAAATATATATATATTCCGTAAACATAGTAAGCTTCGGTAGTAACATAAATTTTTCTTTTGTGCAATAATGACATGTCCTTGCTTTTGTTAAGTCCATTCTTTTATCAAAAGGCTTATTGATAGTTTCCTATATTGTTTTCATGAATTATAGTGAAATTTATATTAAGATAATTGTTAGAATATATAGTCCACTGATATAAATGGGGGAGGGGGGGTTGAATTAGTTATCCAACTATTATCACAATTATCATCCTTAAACAAACTTAACCATATGAGAAATATAAACTAAAACCACAATAAGATACTCATACATAATAACACAAGATATGTTAACTAGGAAAACTATTGATCACATAGAAAACCCCAGTGGGGATGGTATCCACAAGATGATGTACTAATATAAATATTACTTGTTAGAGGATGGACCCTGTTAGCATTCTATGGATACATTCAATACATATGAGTCCCTAATAGGAGACTTTGAATCCCTGTTAGGAGATTCCAACCCTGTTAGGAGTTGTTGAAGATAGCTAGACCCACTACCCAAACAACTTGAATGGCAAGACCAATGAACCCATTGTCCAAATGATCTATGTATTATTCCTTGCTAAATAATAGAAATGAAATGTACTTCTTTCCTCTTATTCTATCCTATCAACTAGACCTCCACTCCTTCTAATCTTGTAACTAGATCACATAACTCACATCCAATAATACCGTAGAGCACTTACTCACATTTAGTAAGAACTTTTCTACATCTTGCACTTCATACAATGATCACAACAATCATAACCCTATTACAAACAAGGAAAACATCTTTCCTTTATACCAAATCTTCATAATAATTCCTTGAGTTGGCCTTGAGGCTTTTCCAATTAATTATAATAAGATAATTAATTAATTACAATTAAAATAGCACTATCAACTCATAGTCTATATAAAACACCACATGTACAATACTAGAGCTTGTGCACTCACTAAAATCATCAACAAATTGTCCTTTTTCACTGCTTGACTATGCATATTCTCATTAAATTAAAAGTAAGATAGTGAACAAACATTAAGAACTTCTTTCTCAATACTCTATTTATGAACTACTCTTTGTAAATCAGGTACAACTTTTGTACATCTTTGACTTAGACTTTGCACACTTGACTAGATGATTAGGACACAATTTAGAATATGTCCATGACTACGCATGTCCAGAAAATAAAGGTATTGTCTATATCATTAAGATATTTGTCTTCTAATCATCTAGTCTTTATAGAAACCATGCTATGTTGACATCAATGACAAACACAGTCATGAATGCAACATGTCAATACTCTACAATGCTTAGGATACTCCCCCAAAGTAGCATCATCTGCATTCATGCTAACAATATCCTCCTTTAGCATTGATGGAAATATAGATTAAAAACCATCTAAGTTCCAAGATTACCAAATAGTGTTCTTTATCTAGTGTTGACTAGCATCAGTTACCCACATGCTAAAAAATAACTTAATACAATAGGTGCATAATCCTACTTCTTTTACAATAATTGTTTACTTCACACTAAATAATTCACAATATAAGGTTCATATTCTTGCTCTCTTACATAAATCTTTCTAAATCTCTCTGAAGAGATATCTCTCCTTCATTCATATAGTTATTCTCTCCCATTGCTTAGGAGATATTTTTCATGCATAATCTCTCCCCCGTTGACATCAATGTTACAACATACCAATTGCTAATATGTTGCTCCAAGACTTCAACTAGGTCAAGTGTCCAAAGAGAATATTCAAAACCAAATACCAAGAGTCCTTAATAACTCTACTCATCATAGATACTCCTACATACAGGAAGCATCAACATTCAATCCAAGATAACAATAGTGCTCTATACCATTGGATTGATGCACTCTAGAGTACATCAATCTACTTAGAAGAAGGTATGGCTATTACCCCAAGTATACCTCTCAAGTACTCAAATGTATCTCTAGGCAAAGGGTTTGTAAAGATATCTCCAATATGATCTTTAGTATTCACATACTCTAATCTGATCTCCTTTTCTGTTGTTTTCTCTCTTAGTACATGATACTTTATATATATATATATATATATATATATATATATATATATATATATATGCTTAGTTTTAGAATGCAATACAATATTCTTAGACATACTCTACTTGTGATATCATAGTAAATGATAATAGGTTCTTCAAACTCAATTCTGATATCCCTTAGCATCTTCTTCATCCACATAACTTGATTACAATTATTTGTTTCTGCAACATACTTTTCCTTAGTTGTACTCTGAGAAATGAAATCTTTCTTCTTTCTTAACCAAGAAACCAATATTCCTCCAAGAGAGAATGCTCCACTATGAGTGCTCTTTCTGTCATCCATAATTTTTGCCAAATCTACATTAGTATATGCACATAGAGTGAAATGACTTGATCTATCATACCAAATTCCATAGTCAAATGTTCCTTTCAAATATTTGAATATCCTTATTACTATTGAAAAATGATACTCCTTAGGATCAGCTTGAAATCTATCTACAATCCCAATTTCATTTTCTATATATTGTCTAGTGTGAGTCAGATACTATAAACCTCCCATTATGGATCTATACTTCTTCTGCTCTACAACATGTGTCTCATATTTGTTGGATAACTTGTAACTGGTTAGCATAGGTGCACCAATAGATTTACAAATTTCTAAACCAAACCTTTTTGTTAGTATAAATAATTAATTATTATTACACTTTGCTTAAGTTTACTTGAGTTAATTTTCATTATTTTATTATTTATTAGTTAGACAGCTAGGAGTATGCATACTCATATGAGTTGTCTGGTTGACAACACAGGAGTTAGCAACTCTAATTTAGCACATGGTGTCTACAACATCTTTTCATGTGACATACCTATGTTAAGTTTATCCTCTCATCATCAAACTAGCTTCTGTGCTCAATGGAGGATAATCCACTCTTGGTGGACATGTGCTTAGTTGTGAGTCTTATCATTTTGCTAACTCCTTTAATATTAGAGGCCTTTATATTTAGGCACTCCTGGTGTGTATGAACATCAATTAAATTTCATATTGTTATTTTAATCATATTTTATTGGTCTATATTGTGCTAGTGCTTGAGCTTCTTTATCTTGGGTGATTTTGCACTAAGGAAAATTCTTACATGGTATCAAAGCTGAGGGAGCTTCTCTTCACATAGCCATTGGAGACCATTTTTGCTTCACCTTTCAAAGAACCACAATTTAGATCTAGTGTATCTATAGCTATTGGGAGCATCTAGAGCCAAAGTGAACCTCACCATTGCATCTAGAGCATCGATTCAGTGAATTTTGACTATAAATTTGCCTACCTTAGGCCATAGTCAACTCTGAGGGAATTTTTTTTTTTTTGTAAACTAGAACCCGAAGGCCTGATTTGCAAAATTGGTATGATCTCTACAAATCTGTGTAATTAATTTTCAAATCTACATTTTTATTTGCTTCTCTACACTTGCTTTTTGGATTTAAATTTTTTTTCCAAAATTCTACAAAAAAATTGGCCTTTTAGGCCAGTAGGAGAGATTTTTTTTTACAAGACACGATTGGAGCTTGCTAGTGCAAATCAAATATTGGCATCATATTCAGAAGGTCAAAAAACCCTCAAATTGACTTTTATTTTATCAAAATCAGACATCTAAAGTGAAATCTAGAGTCAATTTATTTTTGGGGGTGGGAAAATCGTGATTCAGGAAAAATAATTGTAGAGGTGATTTTCAAATTGTGATATCTCCCTCATATGGACTCCTTTTTCTAAGAATTTTTTTTTTAAGGGTAGAATTTTGTGATCTACACATTAGTGAAGGATGTTGGAGATCTCTATTCCTAAATTTTTTTGCAAATCACAAATCCCATTTTTTGCAACCTCAAAGGCTTAGTTCGGGCTCATTTGGACACTTTTTTAGGTTTCATTTTTTTTGAAAGTGCTTAATTTTTTGTCTACTTTCTAGATTTGTAATCAAATTATAAGCTTGTGTGGAATACAAACCACTTTTAGAAATAGGTCCTTTTTGGCATTGTATTAATTTGATTAAACTTCAAAATTGTTGTACATCTGAACTACATTGCTAAGTACCAGATTTGAACTCCAAAAGGAGGTTGTAAACAGTGAAATTAGAAGCTCACTTTTGTCCATTTTGACAAGTGGCCTATTGTAAGCACACTACATATAATGTGCCAAGAGCATCTCTTTTGGAGGGGTTCTTTGATTGAGTGAAAAGAGGGGTGTGTCTTGTGTTCTTGTGTCTCTCTTTCTTTCTTGTTCTCTTTTAATTTTTTGTTTCATGGGTTCACCTAAAACTCAACTTTTAACTTCACACAATTATACTACATGAAAAGATATTGTATGGAGTAGACTAATGGGAAGGGGTTTAAATCTATATGTTGATGGTACAATTATAAAACCCACTAATGCTACTACACAAGTTGATTGGCAAGTTAAAGACAACTAGGCTTTCAGAATTATTAGGAGTTGTGTTCATAAAGATCTCTTCTTCCACATTTCAAGATTTAAGGATACCAAGGGTTCTTGGGAGAAACTTGAAGGGTTGTATGGTAAGGTAGATGAGGAAAAGGGATTCCAAATTGAGGATGATCTACTTCTATAAAATCCTAATAATTTTGACATAATTCAAGACTATTTCAACAAAGCTAATGAATCGAGAGCACTACTTAAAGATTGTGGTAATCCCATAAAGGATGATAGAATTATTCATCATATCTTGAAGAGGCTATCTTCAGAGTATGCATCTTTTTTTTCAAGTTACAAAACTCACAAGTTGACCATGGGAGGTGCCTTCACCAAACCTTCATTTGATGCATTTGCAAAAATGTTGATGTTGGAACAATCCAAGTTGATAGATATGGGAATTCTCAAGTCATCCAAGTCTACAACATTGGTGGCTAGTAATGTGAACCAAATAAATCAAGGCTGAATTTTGTTTACCAACAACAAGAAAAAATAGTGGAAGAAAAAATCATAGTTAGAGACACAACAATCTTCCTCCTCACACTAAGGAAATTCTTCTTCCAACAATAAGGGAAACAAAAAAAAGAAGGATAAACTATTTTGTTATATTGCAAGAAAACAAATCATGACAAGCATCATTGCAAGACTAAGAGAATATACGAGTTGGAAAAATTACTTAGGAAGAACAAAATCAATGTGCCAAATGCTTCCAAGGATTCAAATCCATCTAGTTCATAGGGAAAAGGGAAAACATTTATGGCAAGTTCAAGTTCTTTAGGGGAATGGATTCTTGACTTAGGTTCCTCGTATAATATGGGTTCTTCAAAAGGACACTTCTCTTCATTGAAGTAGTCTAAGGTACCTCAAATATTTGTAGGGAATGATACATAAGTGGAAGTTGAAGGGAAAGACCAAGTTGAGATGGAAAATGGAGAATTCAAAAATATTCTCTATGTTCCTAACCTTAGCACTAATCTTCTTTCAATTTACCAAATCACTCACTATGGAGGTGGAAATAAAGTTGAGTTCCTTCATGATTTAGTAATGGTGTGAAATCTTAAGGATGATTCATTGGTTGCAATGGGTAAAGTCAATCATGACACATGATGTTATTCTTTTTCCCACTTTTTTCCTAAGTCTCCTTCACATTCCTTGTTGACACATTCATAATCACAGAGTAAATTATGGCATGAGCAATATGGACAACCTACCTTTTGTTATCTTCATCAACTTACCTAAAAAAAATGGTCAAAGGTCTACCTACAATCAACTTTTCTATAGTTGAATATTCAACTTCTTCAATGGATATGCATCTAAAAGAGAATATTGACAAAGGGAAGTATTGGAGAGCATTAGTTGTTCTTGAGTTGGTTCATATAGTTCTAGTAGGACCTTTTTTAGTGACATCAGTTAGCAAGCGTCTCTATGTCCTCACTTTCATTGATGACTTTTCACGCTACACATGTGTCCACTTTCTTAATCACAATAATTAAGTGTTTGATAAGTTTCTAGCCTTAAAGAGTCATGTTAAGAAGCAATCAAGTAAAGCCATCAAGGCTCTTTGTATGGACAATGAAAGTAGATATGTGAACTCAAGACTTAGAGACTTTTGTGAACTTGAGGGTATTGATCTTTAGAATCCTATAGTATTTAGTCCACAAAAGACAAGTGTTGTAGCAATGAGGATTAGAACTCTTAAGTCAATGGCAAGTTGCATGATTTAAGCTAAGTCTCTTGATCCATCACTTGAATTTGAAGCTATAAGTAGTGCCAATCATGTCCTTAATAGGTCTCTTGATAATATCTTAGATGGAATGACTCATTTTGAGGCATGGTGTAGAAGAAAACTAGTTGTGAAACACTTCAAAGTTTTTGGTTGGCCAACATGGGCACAAATATCTTCAAGGAATGCAAGGCACCACCACCAAGGCCTTGTACTTTCATTGGATATGACAAAAGTGTTAAGGCATATAGACTTATGGATCCTGAGACTCATGAGATATTCATTGAGAGGAATGTTCACTTTGAGAAAAGTTCACCTAACTTATCCTCTAATCCTCTCCATACTTCATACATTGTGGAAACTAATAGTAAAAATGGTGATAGTGATTCAATAGGTTTAGATATGGGGGATCCTATTGACAGATATAGAACGAGGTCACAACATCAAAAAATTTCACTTACATACATTTCCATAGTGATAGGTCCATGTAATTCAGTATAGTTGGGTACACCTTGTCTTCTAGTTCTAGAATTAGGGGATAACTACATGAAAAATATTTCAAGTTTGTTTGTGGAGTCCTTCATAGTAGATTTGGGAGACATTATTGATGATATACATATTCTCTTTGATGAAGAAGATCCTTCTTCAGTTGTTGTGAGGGAATACTCTTACCCTCTCATCTATTCTCTACATGATTAGTCTTACTAGGTTGATATGATTATGGATCCTTATTTACAATAGTTGCAAGAGGTCTCTTTATCATTTGAGGAGACAATTGGTTCTTTCTGATATGTTCTACATCCGTCCTTGCTAGATCTAAACTTGTTCTTTTCAGCAGTGTTGGAAGGGGTGACCATCACTATCAACACAAGGATAGTTGAGCAAGTTTCAGAGACACCATTTATCTTAAGCTTTCTTTCTACATATTGGTGAAGCATCTCACGTGTACCTATGACATTGTTTCTTACTAAGGGAAGGAAAATTATTTAGTAGTCATGGATCAGCTTGTACATTCATCTTGGAGTAGCTATCACTGATCGACATTCTACATTTTGGGAGGGGGGGCAGTGGACTACCTTGTCCCCTTTCTTCCTCTTCTTTTTCTCTCTTATGGGGGGGACTTTTTCCTCTTATAGGGTTTTTTCCTTCTCATACTTCTCTATTGTACATACATGATGTATGGTGTAATGGGGGGTCTTAATTACTCCATCCATTCGTGCATCTTGTTGTTTTATCTCTCTTTTTGGTAGAGGGTTTTTCCCATGTGGTTTTCCCTCTTTCTCCACTTTTAGAGAGATTGCATTATTTTTCATTTGTACATGGGTACCTAACATGGCCTAGTAGCCAGGACCCATCATGCTTTTTCATCATAGCTTTTGTGAGCTTAAGTGCATTCCACTGAGTTGTACTTAAGGGGGGGTGTTAGTGTAAAATAATTTTTTATTATTACACTTTACTTAAGTTTACTTAAATTAATGCATTATTTTATTATTTATTAGTTAGACACCTAGGAGTACACGTACTCATATGAGTTGTCTTGTTGACAACACAAGAGTTAGAAAATCTTATTTAGCACATGGTGTCTACAACATTGGAGTTTGCATAATCAACTGAGTTGTCATGTAGACAACATAGTTGTTTTCACTCTAATTAAGTACATGGTGTCTACAACATATTTTTACATGACACACCTATGTTAAGCTTATCCTCTCATCATCACACTAACTTATGTGCTCAATGAAGGACAATACACTCTTTGTGGATATGTGTTTAGTTGTCAGTCTTATCATTTCACTAACTCCTAGTCATTCTAGAGGCCTTTATATTGAGGCACTCTTAGTGTGTGTGTACATCAATTCAATTTCATATTGTTATTTTGATCATACTTTATTGGTCTATATTGTGCTAGTGCTTGAGCTTCTTCATCTTTTGTGATTTTTCCCTAAGGAAAATTCTTAGACTTTTCAACAACCATTCAGGTACTTAGCTTGTAAAATAAAAATACAATCATTATTCTATATAATTTGCAATCCTAGGAAAAACATTATTTCTCCTATCATGCTCATTCCAAACTCATTCTTCATCTCTTTAGAAAACTTATCACTAACTTTATCATTACCTCCAAAAATGATGTGATCAATAAATATTACTATTATCAGTAAACCATTCTCAACTCCTTTCAAATACAAGTTACTATCTACCATACCTTTAGCAAATCAAAACTTTTCCAAATAACTATTCAACCTTGCACACCAGGCTCTAGGTACTTGCTTCAGACCATTAGTTTGCATACCATGTCTTTGTCTTCTAATAAAGGAAAACCTTGAGGTTACTCAATATACACTTCTTCTTCAAGTTCTCCATTCAGGAAGGCTGATTTAACATCCATCTGATAAACCTTGAACTTCTTATGTTTTGCATAAACTAAGAACATCCTTACTTCTTCCATTTTTCTAGGTGCATATGTCTCCTCATAATCTATGCCTTCTTTCTATGAATATCCCTTGCATACAAGTCTAGCCTTGTTCCTAACAACTTGGCCTTGCTTATTCATCTTGTTTTTGAATACCTATTTGGTTCCTATCATATTCTTGTCTTTAGGTCTAGGAACTAACTCCCATGTATCAGTCTTCATAATTTGATATAATTCTTCTTTCATTTCTTGAATCCAAGGATCATCTTTACATGCTTTATTTGCACTCTTAGGTTCAACTTGAGCTATCAAACATATCTCCTCATTTACTATGTTTCTTGTCATCACACCATTGTCTTTGCTTCCATTTATCTACTTCAGAGGATGATTCTTTGTTAAATTCCTATTAGAGGTAGGAGTTGACATCTCAACTCTTATCTCTTCTCTAGGTTTAAATATCTATTTTCCTCTTTGTTCAATAGTTAGTACATCATTCTACAAATCATTGTTAGTCTTAAAAAAACTTTAGTATTTTGTCTAATAATTCTAGAACTATCTTCTTCTTCATCAGATCTACTACTACCAACAAAATCTCCACATGTCCTTCCACTCCTTGTCAGATTAGGTTGAATATTTAGGGCACTGAAAGATATTTCAACTCTAGCTAGATCTTGAGACTATCTCAGATCTATTTTTTCCAAATTCTATTCTTCCAACCAATGTTTCCTTAGTGAAATCTTTAGTGTAGGGTATTGCTAGCTGAATCATCTGAGCTAATTTCTTGAATGGTGATGTCAAAATTTTCAACTTCTTCCATATTACTTCACCATCTTCCTTGGTTCCACCAAGATACTAAATTCCTACAACAACTTATGATATTCCACTAATATTTCTTCTTATAGATTCATCTTCCATCATCTTAACATCTTGAAATGCACATATCCAATTTTGCAATCTCATTCTTTTTCTATGTGTATCACTTTCAAAAGTATGTTCTAATGCTTTCCAAACTTCATGGGATATTTGAAGTAACTTTACTTGACTGTATTCATTCTCTAGAAGAGCTAATAGTAGAGATTCTTTGGCTCTCATGTTACAAATCAATAGATCTCTTTTTGTTGTAGTGCATTGTTCAAGTTGTTCTTCTTCCACAATCATCTTCTCACTCTTTGTCAAGATCCAATAACCCAAACCCATGTAAAAAAGATGATTCTTAATATTCTCCTTCCAAATTTCATAGTTGGCCCCATCAAATCTAAGACTATAATTTCTAAAAAGATTCACCATTGATCTCCCAAAGTTGTTAAGATTATCCATCAAGGACCTAATGCTCTAATACCACTTGCTAGAATATATAGTCCATTGATATAACTAAGAGCTGGGTGTGAATGAATTATCAAACTATTATTAAAATTATCATCCTTAAAAAAACTTAAGCATATAAGAAATATAAACTAAAACCATAATAATATACTCATATACAATAACACTAGATATTTTAACTAGGGAAACCCTTGATTAGAGGGAAAAGCATGGTGGGTATGGTATCCACAAGATGATGTACTAATATAAATATTTTTTGTTAGAGGATGGTCCCTGTTAGGAGTCTATCAATACATTCAGTACATATGAGTCCCTATTAGGAGACTTTGAATCCTTGTTAGGAGTTATAGAAGACAACTGAACCAACTGTCCAAACAACTTCAAGGCCAAGAGCAATGAACCCATTGTCCAAATGATCTCTACATTATTCCTTGCAAAATAATATAAATTAAATTTACCTCTTTCCTCTTTTTCTATCTTTTCAACCAAACCTTTGTTCCTTCTGATCTTGTAACTAGATCACATAGCTCACATCCAATAATCCCTTGGATCACTTACTCACATTCAATAAGCACTCTTCTCATTTTCAAACTTAATGCTTTATAAAATGATCACAACACTCATACTCCTATTACAAATAAGGAAAGCATCTTCCCTTTATACCATATCTTCATAATAATTCCTTGAGTCGACCTTGAGGCTTTCCTAATTAATTATAATAAGATAATTAATTAATTACAATTACAATAGCACTATCGGCTCATAGTCTATACAAAATTTCACATGTGTGATACTAGGGCTTGCACACTTAGTGACATCATCAACAACTATCCTTTGTTGCTTTTTGACTATACATCTTTTCATTACATCTCAAATGTAAGATAGTGAACAAACATCATGAACTTCTTTCCCAATACTCTGTCTCTAAACCTCTTTGTGTAAATCAAGTAAAAAATTTGTACATCTTTGACTTAGACTCTATGCACTTGACCACATCATTAGGTCATAGTGTACAACATGTCCATGAATATACATCACCAAACAATCAAACCATACTCTATACCATTAATATTGTTGGCTACTACTCGTCCAATCTCTATAGAAACCATGCTATGTTGACATCAATGACAAACACAATCATGAATACAACATTTAAACACTCTCCAATTCTTAGGATACTCCCCAAGAGTAGTATCATTAGCATTCGTGCTAATAAGAATAACATAGAATCTCTAATAGGTTATATTCAAATAAATAACTTCTAGTAGAAAATTCCAATAGAAGGTTTTGAATAATGCATAGTTTTATAGTGTAAGTTCCCTATTTAATTTTAATGGATCATATAAATATAATGTCTTAGATATCATGGGATATTCTAGAAATCATGTATTTCTACTGAGGAGGAAAATTTATTGGAAACTTTCAAGGCTACCAAGACCCTAGTTCATAAACACCCTTCAATATATCACTTTTGTAAAAAATAGCTATGTATGATCACATATCCAAAAGTATGGTTTTACCCCTAGTAGTTCCTCTTAATAATTTTAGAGTCAAAACACATAAGTTTAGAAACTCACTTGTTCCTTTTTGTTTTTTTTTACAATCTAGGCCTAGAAGAGACCGAGTTACCAATTAGGCCTCCTAATGCATTTTTTCCTTTTTTTTGTGCAAACTCACCAAAAACCCACAAATTTAAATTAAAAATCCTAGCACATTTTTGGGAGTACCTTAATTTTATAATGATCTAAATCTTAGTTCTACTTCTAACCAGGTTAACCCATACTATTACATATAAGCCTATGTTATTCCTAATAGGGAACTTTCACAAATAACTAGCCTTGTTACACTTTACAACTTCAAAATAATGGTAGGGGATGTGCTTCCCCACCTTATCAAATTAAAACATGCAATTAAAAATGTTCTATCACTTTTAATTACATAATTATAATCAATTTTGCACCAAGAACACAAACAATCACACTATAGAAATTGACTAAGGCTTGCAAGTTCTCTCGACTGCACATAGTTTCCTATTAAACCTTTTGTATCCTTTAGGGGATTCCCTTAACTAGGTCCTAAAATGGTAATTGAATTTCCATAGTGAGAATTCAAATTTTGTATCCTTTAGAGCAATCCCTTAGCTAGTGGTCCTCAAATGGTAATTGAATTTCCATATTAAGAATTCAAATTCGACAACTTTCTTGTGAAAACTCTATCATGGCTAGCATTTTTGACTAGTCTTACTAAATTTGGATTTCAAAGCCCTAAATTTCACAAAAATTATTTAAAACAATTACAAATTCTAGTTAACAACTTAATATACATATCATAAAAGATTCTAGACAAGAACCAATTTATATATAATACAAATACAATTGAGGAATACTCAAATTCATAGAAAAAATGTCATATTTTACTTATTCACCAACTCCACATAACTCAATAGGGCACATGACTTATTAAAAAATTAAATTAAATAACTTCCTACTAAAACCCCCAATGATATTTTTTTACTTCTCTGACAATTGGGTGGATTTCCTTTTTCAACTTCTAAAAATTGTCATGCAATTTTTTGAAAACTTTGACAAAATATTGCAACATTTAACAATTGACAATATAGGATCTCATAATATTCCAAAAGTTTTCACAAATGACTTAAAACATGCTAAGGCCCTATATACTCCCTTTCTAGACCATCTAGGACCCACCTACCAAGGTTTGACCATGATAACTAAAGTATGCCTATCTCGCACCAATTACAATCATGAGATTTGATTGAAGGAGAATGATATAAGAAATTTCAAAGTATCCTTGTAAATAATATTAATCAAGTAACTCCTTGATATGAAATATTCATGTTTTAATAAGCATTAAGGACATGTATACAAGTGCATTAAAGACTTGAGTGATTTTGAGTATCTCAAAAAAGAAGATGCAAGTTTGTGCAAATCAAAAAACTAAGTTGCAGTTTGACAAAATTGCTTTGCATAATGAAAATAAAATTTAATTCATTAACTTTCCTTTTCTTGATAGAACACCCAATAGGTTGAAGAGTCTAAAAAGGGACTATTAAACCAAGATATTAAATAATCTCAATAGAATTTGCACAACATAACACAAGATTTGACATGAATTCAACATATTTATTTATTAATAACTGATTACATGAAATATGTCACATTATATGTCATTCCTATTTATATCTGAATATAGAAGCAATTATAGTAAAAATTCTCCAAGATATCACAAGATCCAAGAAAACCCTAGCTAGCTAGATCTATAACACTACAAAAAATGGTAGAATCCCTAAGAACAATCTAAATTTGTGCTCACAAGACACCAAGAAACCACCTTGGTTTCTAAGGCATGCTTAGCTACTAGCTCTGCTAAACTTTTCTCATCCTAGCTATAAGGAAACTTGCAACAAAAAACATAACCATTTGCACATAACCCATAATAGATTTGAAATAAATATGTAATTAGAATCCACATTCAAGATAATAGACAACATGCTCACATAAATGTGACACAAGATATACCCTAGGAAACCCTCATTGAGGGAAAATTATCCAAACTCCAAAAGCATCCATCATCATGTATTATTCAACAAAAACACCATTACAATACAACCATGGAAGCCTTCAAATCCATAGCCACAACTAAGCAATACATGTGAACAAATATGAATTCATACAACCCATGCCATACTTCCAACCTTCACAAATACTCCATTGGCTAATTTGTCAAGTCTTGTCCCACTCAACTCTTTCCTTTTTTCCTTTTTCCTATTTTTCTTGTCTCTACAACTACCCTTGTGGCTACTTATACAATAGCAAGTCCCACTAAACCACCAAGTGGTATTACATAAACCATTTGCTACCTAACCCATTAATCCCACACTTAATATTGTGACATTTAATTCTTTTCCCCTATATTAAATAATTACATCAAATATTATCACAATGTTTCAATACAACTCATCAAGTATATCCCATGGGAATCTTTACATATTGCATGTCCATCTACATGCTCTAAGGTGAAAAATTACATAATAAAATAAAATAATACTATATAGAAATATTATGCAATGTGTGCAACACACATAACTCAACACTAGCTACTATTCTCTACCAGACTTGCTCCTTTATTTCCTACAACACTACCCAAAGCGCTTCAATTATATGACATGGTCACAAGTTGGCCTATTACAAATAGAAGACTCTAGAAATAAAGACAAGAAAAATATGCCTTATGTCATCTTACAAAAATCATTAAAGACACACAAGAGAAATAACCAAGACCAAGAATAGGGTCATCACATCCCCATGATCAATCCACATCATGATTATATGCAACACAAATTAAATACACAAGCTGGCTGGTCAAAAAATAAAGGACACTCATTAAGTGAACCAAATTATTGATCAAAAATATAAATAACCAAGTAACTTAAGTATAAACCAAGAATATTGATAAAATAAATCCACCGAACTGCATGTTCATAGAGAATGAGTTCGATTGATGCAAATACCAAAAAAACACCATCAAGATCACCAAGTTCATTCAACCATTGAGCTTGTCAATAAAGACACATCTTCTAATCGAGAACCACCACAAAATGACCAATCATCACCAACTCCAAGATCAAAAGCCACACCAATATACAATATTGCCAACTACCCCTAGATGCTCCTACATCAAACACCCTAGGTACAATAAGGTGATGTTCTCAATATCTAGATGAAAATCTTTTGGGATTCAAAACATAAACCATGGACTAATTCTTCACATAAATGTCTTCCAAGTCCTCAAATTGTACACTATTTTGTCCATTCTACTTCTACAAATCATTTTCTACAACAAACTACTATTTATCTTGTCTTTCTACATCTTTCTTTGGTTTTCTACATGTCTATTTTCCATGCTAATCTCCACTCCTTTTAGAATCCTTCAACTCAACTCTCTTATTGAATCTTAGATTCCTCCTATTAGGCTCTACATCCTACAAAGGAATTAGAAAACAATTCATAACACCCATGTTAATAGTAAATGTATTTTTGACTTAATAATGTATAGCCTTACAATCATACAAGAAAGGTCTTCCAAGAAATAAGTGACAACTACTCATGTCCATAATATCACACAGTATTTGATTCATATACTACCCAATCCTTGAAAATTATCAAGTCACTACTCCCTCACCTCTAAACCTTGTTTATCTTGCAACCAACTAATCATATAAGGATAAGGTTATATCAATCTCCTCAAACAAAGTTTCTAAACTATCTCCTCAAAAAATGAGTTATTAGTACTATCACTATCCAATTTCACATTCGAACATTTATGTCTAGACTTGCATTAAGTTTTGAAAAAAATCTTCTTTGAAAAGGTTCCAACACCTTCTTACCATGCAATATTTTCTAGACCAGCAAGTTCTCCTCTACGTCAAGATCATTCTTTGAGTTCTCATTTTCATTCACCACAAGAATTGTTCTATCAATGACCTTTTTTTCAGCATGGGGACATTCAAGATATCTATGTCCTTCTTGACCATAATTATAAAAAGTTCCCTTAAGTCCATCTCTACTGTTTCATCACCTCAATTCAACAAGTTTTGATTCACCCATAGTAGTGAGTTTATCTTTCAACAAGTGTTCCTACTTCTCCTTCCTTTAGGAAGTACCCTTTTTCCTCCTAGATTCAACTTATCTTCTATCTTTAGGGAATTATAATAAGCATGATCAACCAAATCATTCTTCAACATCCTAATCTCACCCTGAATATTGAATCTTAGGCCATTAATAAACATAGCCACCTTTTCCTTAGAAAGTTTTCTATGCTAAGAGGAAATTTTTAACTTGTAAAGAGACTTAGTTTAATCCTTCATGATCATATCCTTCTGCTTCAAATTCTCCAACCAAATAATTAGATCTAGTTCATAATCAAAAGGAATGAACTTAGCCTTCAATTTTTTCACCATCAATCTCTATAGAGTGATATTCATTGCACCTTCCTCTTCTCTATCTCTTTGTAATTATTTCCACCATAAAGAAGTATGTCCTTCAACTAGTTTATGCCAACCTTACTCTTAGAAAATCTCTAATATCATCTAACTCAAATTAGTCTTCCAACTCATCAATCTAATCAATTAGGTCCTTAAAATTCAAAGTGCCTAAGAAATTAGAAACCTCCATCTTATGCTTTAGTTTCAACTGAGCTCTAGATCTATCCAACTGACTAGTAGTTCCTTCCATGGATCCATTTTCTCCACTAGATTCAATAGCCTTAGAGTCTTCAATAGCTTCCTTATAACTATATTTCATACCCACATTCCTTGGTACACCAACTATAGCCCTCATAATCATTGTGACCATATCATTATTCATCAACTCCATCTCAAATTTGAAATATGATCTAACCTTCTACGAAATCTTAGTTTCCACCACATCATAGAGGTTTTAAATCTCCCTAAGGTCCAATCTTGTCAAAGGAATCTTCCAAGATCTTCATTAAAGACCATTTGCAACAAATCCCACCTAAGGAACTCGTGAAAAACTTGAGTTTTTTTCAAATTAGATCAAAATCTATCACCTCATATGAACAACAAGAAAGGGTTTCACAAGTATAGGAACACAAATATGTGATAAGAGTCATGTAAAATCTTTGTAACTGTGCTTTGACAATTACCAAGAAAACCAAAAATTTTCTTTCATACCACCTAAAATAGCACACACTAGGTTGGAGGGTTTGTAAATACACTATCCAACTATGCTGCTAAATAATCTCAATGAAAGGGTAACACAACACAATATTTTATAGGAATTCAACTTATTTATTCATTATAAATTGATTACATGTAATGTGTTGAGTTGTAGGGCCTTCCCAATTACAAACAAATATACAAGGAATTATATAAATATTTCTACAAGATCTCACAATATCAAAACAAACCCTAGCTAACCAAATTTGTAACACCACAACAATTTGGTAGAAATCCCAAGAATGACTTAACTTTTTCTTCCAATCCACCAAAAAAAATTTTAATTTTATAATCCAGGCTTAGCTACTAACTATGGTAAACTTTTCTCCTCCCAATTACTCCTCTCTAGATAATTTACTCCTCCACTTCCTACAACACTATCCCAAACCCTTCTTTGATACTGTATAATCACAAGTCATCCTATTACAAATAGAAGACTCTAGAACTTAGGACAAACACAATATATCTTAAGTTTTCTTACAAAAATATTTAAATACACATCAAAGGAAGAAACAGGACCAAGAATAGTCCTCAACCTCTCCATATGATCGATCCACATCACAATCATATGCAACAGAAATTAAATGCACAAGTCGGCTAGTCAAACAATCAAAAATACATAGTTGGTAAACCAAGTCACTAAGAAACAACAATAGAAATAGAAACCAAGTACATCGAGTATACACTGACCATAGTGAGGAAATTTACCTAATGAGTTACAAATTCACCAAGCATAAGTTTGACTAAGAAGAACACCAATCGAGGACCATCAAGATCACTTAATGAATTTAGCCAACAAGTTTGTTGGTGAAGCCACGTCTTCTAAGTGAGAACCAACACAAATTGACCGAACATCACCAAATTCCAACTGATTTCACCTACTCCAAGATCAAAATCCACTCCATTATACATGATTGCCAACTAGCACAGGATGCTCTTGCATCACTTCTATAACTCTATTTTTCCATGTCATTAAACTAATCCATAGTAGCTTCTTTAAATTGGTATGATATGTATCCCTATAACACCATTAATAGGCAATTGACCTTATATCTAAATTTTAGATTCTAAAATAATTAATGTTAGTGATAATATACAAACACTTTGTTAAAAGAATCAAAATCTAGTACTCAAAGGATTTATTTATTAAAGAAGTTTCTCATACACTTGAAAAATATATTTTCATTGATGAATTGTATAATATGATTTGAAATGGTGAATGGAATAATTCATTAGAATTATATTTTAAAATACATTTTATAATTATGTTAATTTCTACTTACATTTTTATTATGATATTACACCAAACATATATGATAAAAATACATTTGAAAATAATAAATCAGATAGAAACCTGAGTATTAATTGGTAGAAAAATTAAAGTCTTACTAAAATATTTTTGACATATAGGCACCTTTAGAATCATACCAAGGAGAGTGCATTTATATATCACTAAATTTAAACCGAATCTCTCCATATAAAAAGAAAGGTCAACAATAAACATGATGAGAGATCGACCAACATTTTTTAAGCAAGAATAATAAATATAATGCTCAAAAATCTATTAAAAATAAACAATATTGCAAAACCATCATCCAACTACTTTATAAATATTATCATTATTTAAATATTCAAATAAAGAACATTTTTAGTAACCAATCTTCAAGTAGAACAAGTGCCATGAGTGGATACTTGCAATGAATAGTGATTGAATTAATAGATTATTAAATTATTAGTTAATTAAAAGTTGAATTTGATATAAGAATAATTATATGGAATTAATATTATTTTAAGTAAATAAAAAATATAGATTAAGAGATTATATGTGATAAATATGAGATTATTCAAGGAGCTTGCCACTTTATCAAATATTAGATTGATTTAGAATCATCCATTTTCATATGCCTTAGTCTTTAATTTTGTTACTATAGAAATTCAAAATTAAATACACAAATAAGTGCCATGCAATATTAAAAAATTATTTACAAGAGTGTTTTAATTTAAAGAAAGAAAAATAATTTAGATTTTTTTTTTGTATAAATATAATATAAAGTTCTGTGATTAAATTTTAAATATATAATGTATTTAATAATAATATATTAGTTTCTTAAAATAGTTTCTATCAATATAGCTTCTTAATCTATCTACTAAAAATGTGCCTAACAAAAATAATTATGATGTCATCGCAAAAAAAGGGGTCCAATAACACAAAATGAAATGAACCAATCAAGTTAGTGATAAGTAAATTTTAAAATATACTAAATTTAGTAATAAATTAAAAAACTTTAGAAATATTTCAATGATCTAAAAAAAATTGTTTGTGATTGCTCGAAGCTAATTGAATAATAGGACAAAGTGAATGCAATAATACATTGCTTAGACTAGTAAAACATTGATCTTAATCTTTTTTATCTTATCTAATATATATTCTTGTGTTGGTGAAATGCAAAAGAATATTATATTCTTTTTTTTCCTACTTTTATTATGCATTTTTAAGTCAATATTTTTAAGAATATTAGATAAAACATAAATACTATTGATAAAATTAGATAAAAAATAAATATAACTAATAAAACAGACCTCTAATAAATTTAGATAAAATAGAAATATAAGTGATAAAAAAAATTTAATAGAATTTTATAAAACAAAAATCCATAACATTGATAAACATCTCATCAAAACAAAAATTGACTTATAAACGCTTTCATATATGTTACAAATGACTCACATTTATATGTCATTAATTTTTTTTTCAAAAAATCCATTATAAAGAAAATATTTAATTATAAACATAACCAAATGAACTAATTTTATTTAATAATATAAGTAATCACAAATTACTATTAAAAAACACATTAGCACAAAAACTAATTACTTAACAAAATTTTCATTATTGAAGTAATCTAAATAACAGAAAAGAAAATATAAACAAACCTCAACTAGAATAAGAAAAAGAAAAGACTAACTCCAACCTAGATCTTTATAATTCTATCTAAAATGGTATAACATTAGTAAAATGAGAAAAGGCTATACTGTTCTCTGTTCTATTATTCATTACTACTTGGCATGCAATGGTCAAACACCAACTCAACAACAAATATCTTTGTCAAAGATGTCAAAAGATTTTTTGATGAATAGTCCTTTTCTATTAATAAATAATATACTAAGATTGCAATTCACAAAAATGGCCAGAAGATACAAGATCACCTCATGAAAGTTCACACGGCCGAAGCCATAATCACAGTTACAAGAATTAGAAACCAAATGATCTAATCTCTAAGATTCCAGATAGATAGTAGATGAAGGTTTCCAAATCAAGCTTCCCAATGTATGCTCTTGTATCTTTGTGTATATTCTTGGAAATTAAATTTATTTTCTATTTGATACCTAGAGAAGCTTTAGTTTAATACTGAAAATTCTATCCTATACAATTGTGAGTGTGTGTTCTATCCCCCCATATAACTACATTGGTTTAGATTGCTATATTTGTTTGTTAACATCCATGACTGATAATTTTAACTATTTTCCAATACAATTTGGTGTTCCCTTTTTTAATTACTCCTCAAGTTTAATCAATGACCACTTATTCCCATTCCAATATAGTAAAATAAAGAAAATATGACTGATGTTTATTTTAAGAACTTGTTAACAAAGAGAGATGCCAATCATTCACCTTATTGTCATATCCATAACTATGTGTAATGCCTTCAAATCTTTATAGAAAGTTTGATGGGACAACAAACTCATTAAGTGGCTAACAAAAGATTTTCTTCATTCAAATCTTTTAATAGTACAATCAAATTGTAGAATATCAATTATTCTCATGGTAAGAACTACTATAACAATGAACACCATGACAAAATTAGTTGTGATATATTTCACATCAAAATTTTTATTGGAATCGTATCCTAAAGTTGGTGCCCCTTTGATTCAAGTTTCTACTTATGAGTAGTCGACTATGTTTGCTAGATTTATCCTTTCTATTTTCTCTTGGCATGTTCTCTCCTAATGCTCAAGTAATGTCTTGTGTTGGATTAGGTTCCATGCAGTATCACAGCTTTCCATAGCCTTGGGGTTTATTTCTTGAATCATGTGTGGAACTATCTTTGTCCCCATGCAATTTAATTTTCTTGATTGTAAGGTCTCTAAGTTATCCTTTTGGATAGGACCTATATTTTGTGATGATTTTCTTAACATGCCGATGTGTGGTCTTGTTGGCTAAATATTTTGAGATCTTGAGTTAGGATAGCTAGAATTAAGTTAGATAAAAGGAAAACAATAATATTTGGCTCTATAATCTCGAGGTCCTGATCTTGTACATTATATTTTGGATGTTTATGGATGCAATCGAGTAGGCCTTATGCCTTTAATGTTAATAGAATATTTTATCACATATCTACATTGAGATTATCTATAATTTCTTGTTGTTTCTCTTAGAATTTGGCTTCTATGTGTAACTCTGAGTGAGGGTAGCTTAGGATTCCATTCTTTGGGATCCCTAGCCTTTCCCTATCTACAATAGAAGACTATCTTAGGAAAGTGAATCAAGGTTTGACCCCTTTAAGTTCTTCTAAATCCTTCAAAACTAAGTTGAAAGTTTTTGTACCCCTTTGCCAAAATTATTATTTTTTAATATTTTCAAAACCAAACTTTATTGTGCAATAAAAAATTACTAGAAGGCTTATATAATAAAATTGAACGTCTAGGGAGAAACTCAAATATTTAGTGCTCAAACAAACACCTTACTAAAAATAGTAAAAATTCTAAATAGTAACTATGTACAAAGACAACCCCTATTGAAATACTAGACAATATTTTTGGATGATGCAAGATTGTCATGACACCAGAGATCCTCCTATGCTAGTTTTTTCTTTATATTATTTCTCAAATTAATATAAGAAGTTGAAAAACCATTATCATGATAATTTCTCTAGTACATATTTGTATATAAGTGAAACACAAATTTACTAAATTTATATATTCCATAAACATACTAAGTTTGGGTAGTAACATAAAGTTTTCTTTTGTAAAATAATGACATGTCCTTGCTTTTGTTGAGTCCATTCTTTTATTGAAAAGCTTATTGATAGTTTCCTATATCTTTTTCATGACTTATAGTGAAATGTATATTAAGAGAATTGTTAGAATATATAGTCCACTGATATAACTAGGGGGGTGGGGGGGATGAATCAGTTATTCAACTATTATCACAATTATCATCTTTAAACAAACTTAACGATATGAGAAATATAAACTGAAACCATAATAAGATACTCATACACAATAACACCAGCTATGTTAACTAGGAAAACTATTGATTAGAGGGAAAACCCTAGTGGGGATGGTACCCACAAGATGATGTACTAATGTATATATTCCTTGTTAGAGGATGGACCCTATTAGGATTCTATGAATACATTCAGTATATATGAGTCCCTGATAGGAGACTTTGAATCCCTGTTAGGAGGTTTCAACCCTGTTAGGAGTTGTTGAAGACATCTAGACTCACTACCCAAATAATTTCAAGGGAAAGACCAATGACCCCACTGTCCAAATGATCTATGTATTATTCCTTGCTAAATAATAGAAATGAAATGTACTTCTTTCCTCTTCTTCTATCCTATCAACCAGCCCTCTACTCCTTCTAATCTTGTAACCAGATCACATAAATCACATCCAATAATACCTTAGACCACTTATTCACATTTAGTAAGCACTTTGGTACTTTTTGCACTTCATACAATGATCATGACACTCATACTCTTATTACAAACAAGGAAAACATCTTTCCTTTATACCAAATCTTCATAATAATTATTTAAGTTGGCCTTCAGGCTTTCGTAATTAATTGTAATAAGATAATTAATTAATTATAATTAAGATAACATTATCATCGCATAGTATATACAAAACTTCACACGTACGATATTAGGGCTTGTGCACTTGCTAACATCATCAATAGTTTATCCTTTGTCACTACCTAACTGCATATCTTCTCATTACATAAGATGTAAGATAGCGAACAAACATCAGGAACTTCTTTCCCAATACTCTGTCTATGAACTGCTCTCTATAAATTAGGTATAACTTTTTTATGTCTTTGACTTAGACTTTTCGTACTTGACCACATCATCACGACACAATTTAGAACATGTCTATGATTACACATCACCAGAAAATAAAACCATTGTTCAAACCATTATGATCTTTTTTTGCTACTCATCTAGTCTTTAAAGAAACCATGCTATGTTGACATCAATGACAAACATAGTCATGAATGCAACATGTCAATACTCTTCAATGCTTAGGATACTCCACCAAAGTAGTATCATCTATGTTCATGCTAACAATATACCCCTTTGGAAATGATGGAAACATAGATGAAAAACCATCTAAGTTCCAAGATTACCAAATAGTATTCTTCTGCTAGTGATGACTAGCATTAGTTGGCCACATGCTAAAAAAAATCTCAATATAATAAGTGCATACTCCAACTTATTTTACAAAAATTATTTACCTCACACTAAATAATTCACAATACATTAGGTGTATATTCCTTCTCTCTTACATAAATATTTGTAAATCTCTATAAAGAGATATCTCTCCTTCATTCATATAGTCATTCTCTCACATTTCTTAGGAGATATTTTTTATGCATAATCTCTCCCCCATTGACACCAATATCAAAGGCCTCAATGTTAAAACATACCAATTGCTAATATGTTGCTCCAAGACTTCAACTAGATCAAGTGTCCAAAGAGACTATTCAAAACCAAATACCAAGAGTCCTCAATAACTTTGCTCATCATAAGATACTCCCCCATATGAGAAGCATCAACATTTAGTCCAAGCTAATAATAGTGCTCTATACCACTAGATTGATGAACTCTTTGTATCATCTTCTCAAAAGTAGGCAACACCATAACCCCAAGTATACCTCTCAAGTACTCAAATGTATCTTTAGGTAAAGGCTTCGTAAAGATATCTCCAATGTGATCTCCTTTTCTATTATTTTCTCTCTCAGCACATGATACTTAATAGATATATGCTTAGTTGTGGAATGTAATACAAGATTCTTAGACATACTCACTATACTTGTGATATCACAGCAAATGATAATAGGTTATTCAAACTCAATTTTGATATCCTTTAGCATCTTCTTCGTCCACATAACTTGATTATAGTTATTTGCTACTACAACATACTCTGCCTCAGTTGTACTTTGAGAAATACAATATTGCTTCTTTCTTTACCAAGAAACCAATCTTCCCCCAAGAGAGAATGCTTCACCATGAGTGCTCTTTCTATCATCCATAATGCCTACCCAATCTGCATTAGTATATTCACATAGAGTGAAATAACTTGATCTATCATGCCAAATTCCATAGTCAAATGCTCTTTTCATATATCTGAATATCCTCCTTTTTGTTGGTTTTTGAAAATGCTGGAGGGTTTTCAATTATCCCAATGAGAACATGACACATCTAGGGGTAGCTAATTCCCATTTTCAACATGTCATTTCAGACACTAGGCCAACTATAAGGCATGACCCTTCTTCTACTTCAGGGTTTATAAGACCTAGGCGGGTAGACCTCAGATTCAATTGATATCATACCAGTGCAAAACATATCCCTAAATCTATTTATTGTAGATGAAAACCCTTTATATCTCCTAATAATTCATGAAATGACACAGATCTATAGTAGCTAAATGTGAATATATGAATCTCACAAGTTGAGTGCGGGTTAATTCCTTTCAGCCCACTACAAGACATGAAAAATAAAATTTATTGGAATAAAATATTTTGTGCAAATGAAACTCATATTAGCTTGCATCTAATTTAGTGATCAATGCCTAATCCATTGGGAAAATCCATGAATCAAATGCATACATATGGATATCTGATACTTATGTATATATTCAGATATATGATCTATCTATTTACCTTGAAACAAACATTTGTGCTCAATCCAAACCTCATTCTTACATGATATCCTTCTCAATAAACCTGTAACCCTATTGATTTAATGAAGCATTTACATAACTCCTTGAGTTACAAGAAACAATAAGACAAAATACAACCTTAAGGGACTGCAACTACGATCTAGGATCTTTTTTCAACGATCATAAAACATTGAAGCTCACTAGGCTAGGAGACAAAATTCAAGATGAAACTCAACCTGCTATTCTTTGTATTAATTTCTTTGAAACAATACAACCATATGCATGAAATAAAACCATGAAAACACCTAATACATCTAAACTATCTGTATTATCCTTCTACTGTTGTTCATACAAGAGAATTCAACTTAAAAATATGGTGTCTTAGTATTGGAAATGCATCAAGACTGGAACCAAAACCATGGTATCACAGTAGTGTGCCAATTTTATCCAAAAGACTAGAACCTGTACGATGAGAAATAAAGAGATAGATATAGGAAGAAGAAAATCCTAGATCTGATCAGGAAATGACAAGTGTCAACTCAAAATTCCTTCCCAAGAAGATGAAAAAACCTCTTTCTACCCTCTCTCTTCAACTACATATCAAATCCCATCTTTTGGCCTCTACAAGGCAGAAATATCTTAGATATTTGATTCACCATCATAACCGATTTCTGATGCTAAAGTTGAACTCATGGTAAAAGTGAAAAATTAGTTGAATATGGCCTTCAAAATGCAATATAATCTTTTCTAGCTTATTTTTACCACATTCAGGCTCCAAAAGTCATCAAATTCGCCCTCTAACAAACTTTGATGATTAATGATCAAATTTGCCTATTCTATTGCCAATACCCTGCGAAACACAAATTGACCTATAATAGGAACTAGTGAACACCTATGCTAAAATCGACCTAAAATTCAAAAAATTTAGATCTTCCCAATTTCGTTGGTATATTGGAGTGACCATTTTGGATAAAAAATGCCTAGGTTATGGCCGTTTGAAGTTCAGGCCTCTGCTCTATGGTTTGGACAAATAAAAGAACAAATTTTAAAATTTTTAAAAAGTCCATAGTTCAAACTATAGGATACTCAACATCTCAAATGAAAATTATCAAATTTGTGAATGTGCAAGGGATATATTATTTTATTTTTTCAAAATCTCTTCATATCTTGTCAACCTGTCTCATGGTGCCAGATGTCATCATGTTATTGGCCAATGACCTCAACCTTGGTGCCACGTGTCATGATCTCAGCAACCCTCGCTACTTCACTCTGGTTATCCTGTGAGCATCTTCACTTGGTGAGATAACAAGGATTGTCAGTTGTGCCACGTGTCATGATCTCATTCACTTGATTCCATGTCAACATCTTGTCATCCTACTAGCTGCCACATCATCCATGCCACATCAGCTTTGCTATCTTACTATGGTTATCCCATGAGCATCTTTTCTTGGTGAGATAGTGATGATCACATGATCTTCCATGTGGCAGCATCTTAGTCCTCACATTCCACATCAGCATTTGTACATGCATATACGTTCAAAATTTATGTCTTAATCATGTCCAACTGTCTGGCTTAGACCCACCTGTGCACAACTTGTGGCTTCTACAAAAGGCCCATGTCTTTAAGACATATGATATTGTGTAATGAGGAGTATTTAAATATCATATAATATCCTCGCACAGGCAATATGGATCTAAATTTTTCCTTTATTGTTTTTAATTGCTCCCCTAGCATTGCTGTGTGGACTACTATGGTGGCTCATACTTTTGCATATGCTCCTCATCTTGTTGTTCTCGAATAGATCTCCATGCTTCCAAGGTTGGAGAAGGCAGCCAAGGAGCTAGTCTCCTTGTTCTATTTGTAGAGAACACATTGATTCAAAAACTACATTCTATGCAGTGATATTGTCGTGTGTAAGGATTTTATTATTCTCGACCCTCTGCTAGAATGAGCTAATTTTTGGAATAATTTGAGAGCTCTTGATTCTTTTCCACAACTTGCTTTAATTACCCTTGCAGATCAGTAGAAGATAGACATACTTCCCATTTGCTGGACATTTTTAGTTTGGCATGGGAACTTTGCATATTCTATTGGTTGCTTCATGGCAAATTTCATCTTTAAATGTAGAGCTTTCCTTTTATTTGTTGCCTTGCTTCCTTTGAATGTTTTTTTCTCTTTGTACCTTAATGCAAGCTTCTTCCTCTTGTTTGACTACATGGATCTTTTACTGTGGGTTTCTTTCTTCCTTATACTCATGTTGCTTGCCTATAAAAATTCTCTAGCTCCCTATCAATGTGTGAGAATGGATTTTTAACATGCCTGCCACATGATTTATTTGCAAGTGTCTTCTTTTTTGTTTGTGTTGGTTCTCTGTCTTCTCTTCAAACATGGTACCACTTTCTTAATGTTGCTCTACTCTCCATGTGGTTGAGTGCATTTTTTTTGCCCTTCACAATAACCTTGAAACCTGCGGCTTTTCTATTGCATGGACCCTCTTTTTATATGCCTCGTGCTTCCTATAAATGTTGACTACATCTTTGTAAAAATAGCTTATAGGGCACTAGGGATAATAGATTGGAATGGCAAGATCGCTCTATAGAACACAAGATTCTCATGGTCCTTGGAAGTAGATAGACTTTGAAGAACTGTCGGATCTGGACTATAACATGGGGTAACCTTACCAACATCCACTTGGAAGAGCTTACTATTCTAAGGAATTAACAACCATATCTAAAAATTATGGCTTGGATTATGTTGCCCATTGTTTCAAACACAAGGCCCTACTCCTATGTGGGATCTATTCCCTCTTATTAAATGCCTCCAATTCATTATGCTTGATAACAATGTGATCATTTCATGGAATTATCAACATCATCACCTTAGATTGGGTAAATATACGCCTTATATGTTCTTCGATGGATCTAAATCCAAGTAAAATTTGCATCAAAAATTCATAAATTGCACCTAGGACTTCTGCATACATGTATCTTTAAAGAAACATGGGCGATCAGTAATTTCATTCATCAAGCAAACCTAGAAAATAACCTTAGATTATATTTTCCAAATTGAAACATATCAACCTCCGTTAAACTACATTTAGTGTGCTTTCCTAGAAACCCATCATCATTTGCCAAACATACATCCATAAACTTGAACATGAAATCAATGCAGATGCATAGCATTAGGCCCTCTAGTCAAACAAGTCAAAAACCCCTTATATATGGCTAGCACAATAGGAAGGAAACATCAACGTTTGAAGGGTTCTTAAATATGTGCAAAGCTATTGTACGAATCAAATAATGCATTATCCTACATGGTCTAGGCTTATTAATAGCTATGTTGACTGGCATTTATCTCTCAACTCTTTCTTATCACTATTCCTTGTTACTCTTGGTGATGAATCCATTTCATTGAGGTGGATGTAATCAATGTAAATGGGATCAAGACTGCAAATGAATTTGAGCTCTTCAGGAGGCACTTCTTCCTCATCAATGGCTTCCTCTCTACCTCATTTATTCTCATTGATCTTCCCATTTTCTACCTATGATGGATGAAGAAAATGATGTAATTCCTCCTCTAATCAGAGTTGCCTCATATATTCTTTACTTCTCCTTGACCAAACAATAGTATCATCTCTGCCATATTCAATCTTAATAGAATCTATAGCATCTACATGGATAGAGTCCCCCTTTGTTAAAATACTTCTAATCCCCATCTTTTTACTATGTTTGTTGCAATTAGTCGGACCACCAAGTGGGTTCGACTAAGAAAACATTTTTTTTCAAACACCTAAACTACAAAATTGATCCATTAACCAACTGACACTGATTTGGAGCAAATTTGAGCACTAATTTGTTGTTAAAACTCATTTTATCATTTTATATCAACTTGTCAACTTTGTGCTAAGAGGTCCTTTGACTAGCCTTAAAAACCAACTCGAACAACTGATGAGGCTCTGAAATTAGACATACTAATTCTTTATTTTGCATAATTTTACCCCATCAAATCTCATCTCATGAAGAATTCAGGGACAAAAGATATTAGCTATCAAAGTTGACCTCTCAAAACTACCTACAAGAGAACATGTCAGAAAGCAATAAACTAGGTTCAGATTTGGCTTTGAAAATTGGGCAAATGAGCACATGGGAAAATGAAAACTAGGACATTAATTCTCTATCATGAGAATAATATAAATGTATGATTTGGGCTCATGACAAATAACTAGGTGCAAAATGGCAATTTGTCAAAGTACGCTACTTGGAAATTGCTGACTGGAAACATTGACAAGATAACAATTTTTGCAAATGGAATGGACCTGGAAAAGTGTGCAAATGGATTCATCATGAGTTGCAAACTAGCACGCTTAGAGTATTTCTGGAGGACAACATAGGGGTACAATCCATTCTATCTCACCAATCACAAGTTTTGAGTTATGACATCATGAACAGGGCTACCAAACAATCTATAAATAATGACACCAGTAAAAAGATAGAAATTCCACTTGGAATCGCATTTGAAAGCCAATCAAATAGATTCGTCATAAGCTAAAACTTGAAACATAAAAAGTTTGACATTTGTAATGCAATACAATAATAATTTCAATATTTTGGTCAACTGGTCAAAATTTATAACACGTCAAACAGGACTTCCCAGAAATTTGCACAATTACACAAAAGCATGAAACAGTAACTGACCAACTTTGAGGGATTCAAAACCAAATCAAAATAACTCAAAATGACTTGAAATCTAAAACATAGGTTCTCGAGTATGGACACTAGATATTCCCAAAGTGGTAAATTACAAAACATTTATGGGTGCAAGATATTTAGATGCAAATAAGGCCTCTTGTCATTGTTTGACACTTGGTGAAAAATGCAGAGTTGACATTTGCTCAAAATAGGACTTCACCAAATGACTTTGAATGACAGTTTATCATCATGGAACATGGTAGACACACTAAATGCAGGGTGTTAGAAACATTAAACACCTTAGGGGCCTCAAAGGTACAACTAGGTATACATGCATTTATGGGCATTTAAAGGGCTTGAATTGACTCAAAATTTAAAATAGATGCTCAAAATGGGAATACAATTTTGAGCACCAACAAGTATATACACATAGAGTGAAATCACTTGATCTATCATGCCAAATTCCGTAGTCAAATGTTCTTTTCATATATCTGAATATCCTCTTTACTATTGAAAAATGATACTTCTTAGGATCAGCTTGAAATCTATCTACAATCCCAACTACATTTTATATATATGGTTTGGTTTGAGTTACATTCTACAATCCTCCCATCATGGATCTATACTTCTTCTACTCTACTACATGTGTCTCATATTTGGTGGATAGCTTGTGACCAATTAACATAGGTGTACCAATAGGTTTACAAATTTCTAAACCAAACCTTTTCAACAAGCCATATAGATACTTATCTTGTAAAATGAAAATACAATCATATTCTATACAATTTGCAATCCTAGAAAAAACTTCATTTCTCCTATCATGCTCATTCCAAACTCATTCTTCATATCTTTAGCAAACTTATCACTTGCTTCATCATTACCTCCAAAAATGATGTCATCAACAAATATTACTATGATCAGCAAACCATTCTCAACTTCTTTCAAATACAAGTTATTATCTACCATACCTCTAGCAAATCAAAGCTTTTCCAAATAACTATCCAACCTTGAATACTAGGTTCTAGGTACTTTCTTCAGACCATATAGAGATTTCTTCAGTTTGCATACCATGCCTTTGTCTTCTAATAAAGGAAAACCTTCAAGTTGTTCAATATATACCTCTTCTTCAAGTTCTCCATTCAAGAAGGCTGATTTAACATCCATCTGATAAACCTTGAACTTCTTATTTACTACATAAGCTAAGAACATCCTTACTGCTTCCATTTTGCTATAGGTGCATAAGTCTCCTCATAGTCTATGCCTTCTTTTTGTGAATATCCCTTGCATACAAGTCCATCCTTTTTCCTTACAACTTTGTCTTGCTCATTCATCTTGTTTTAGAATGCCCATTTGGTTCCTATCATATTCTTGTCTTTAGGTCTAGGAACTAACTCCCATGTATCAATCTTCACAATATCATATAATTCTTCCTTCATTTCTTGAATTCAATGATCATCTTTACATGCTTCATTTGTGCTCTTAAGTTCAACTTAAGATATCAAACATATCTCCTTATTTACTATGTTTCTTATCATAACACCATTGTCTTTGCTTCTAATTATCTAGTTTGGAGGATGATTCTTTGTCAGATTCCTATTAGAGGTAGGAGTTGACATCTCAACTCTTATCTTTTCTCTAGGTTCATATCTCTGCTCAACAATTAGTACATCAGTCTAAAAATCATTGTTAGTCTCAAAAAAAAACTTTAGTATTTTGTCTAACAATTCTAGAATTATCTTCTTCTTCATCAAATCTACTGCTACCAATAAAATCTCCATGTTTCCTTGCACTCCTTGTCAGATTAGGTTGAATGTTTAGGGCACTGAAAGATATTTTGACTCTACCTAGATCTCCAAACTATCTTAGATCTACTTTTGCAAATTCTATTCTTCCAAGCAACATTTCCTATGTGAAATCTTTAGTGTAGGGCATTGCTAGCTGAATCATCTGAGCTAATTTCTTGAATGGTAAAATCAAAATTTCCAACTTCTTCCATATTACTTCATCATCTTCCTCGGTTCCACCAAGAGACTGAATTCTTGCAACAACTAATGATATTCTACTAATATAGCTTCTTACAGATTCATGTTCCATCATCTTAGGATCTTGAAATGCACATATCTAATTCTGTAATCTCATTCTTTTTGCATGTATATAAATTTCAAAAATATGTTCTAGTGCTTTCCAAATTTCATGGGATGTTTGAAGTAACTTTACCTAATTGTATTCATTCTTTGGAAGAGATGATAATGGAGATTCTTTGGCTCTCATGTTACAAATCAACAGATTTCTTTCTATTGCAGTGCATTGTTCAAGTTGTTCTTCTTCCACAATCATCTTCTCACTCTTTGTCAAGATCCAATAACCCAAACCCATGCACAAAAGATGATTCTTAATCTTCTAATTCCAAATTTCATAGTTGGCCCCATCAAATCTAGGATTATCCTTTCTAAAAAGATTTGCCATTAGTCTCCCAAAGTTGTTAAGCTTATTAATCAAGGACCTGATCCTCTAATACCACTTGTTAGAGTATATAGTCCACTAATATAACTTAGAGGTGGCTGTGAATGAATTATCCAACTATTATCACAATTATCATCCTTAAACAAAATTAATTGTATGAGAAATATATACTGAAACCATAACAAGATACAAATACACAATAGCACCAGATATGTTAACTAGGGAAAGCATTTATTAGAGGGAAAAAAATAGTGGAGATGGTAGCCACAAGATGATGTACTAATATAAATATTACTTGTTAGAGGATGGTCCTTATTAGGAGTCTATGAATACTTTCAGTACATATGAGTAACCGTTAGGAGACTTTGAATCCCTATTAGGCATTTCCAATCCTGTTAGGAGTTATGGAAGAAACCGAATCCACTATCCAAATAGCTTCAAGGTCAAGAGAATTGAACCCATTGGCCAAATGATCTCTATATTATTCCTTGTATAATAATAGAAATGAAATGTACTTCTTTCCTCTTCTTCTATCTTGTCAACCAGACCTTTGTTCTTTCTAATCTTGCCACCAGATCATATAGCTCACATCCAATAATTCCTTGGATTGCTTACTCACATTTAGTAAGCACTCTGCTCCTTTTTGCTCTTTGCACTTTATACAATGATCACAACACTCATACTCCTATTACAAACAAGGAAAATATCTTTCCTTTATACCATATCTTCATAATAATTCCTTGAGTCAGCCTTGAGGCTTTCCTAATTAATTATAATAAGATAATTAATTAATTACAATTACAATAGTATTATCAACTCACACTCTATACAAAACTTCACATGTGAAATACATGGGCTTACACACTCAGTGAAATCATCAACAAACTATCCTTTGCCACTTCCTAAGTACACATCTTTTCATTACATCTCAGATGTAAGATAGCGAACAAACATCATGAACTTATTTCCCAATACTCTATCTTTAAACTTCTCTGTGGAAATTAGGTAAAACTTTTGTACATCTTTGACTTAGTCTGTATGCATTTGACCACATGACTATGACATAGTGTAGAATATGTCCATGATTTTGCATCACCAAACAATAAAACCATTTTTTGTACCATTAAGATCTTTGGCTACTACTCGGCCAATCTTTATAGAAACCATGCTATGTTGACATCAATGACAAAAACAATCATGAATGCAAGATGTCAACACTCTCTAATGCTCAAGATACTCCCCAATATTAGTATCATTAGCACTCATTCTAATGGTTATCTCTAATAGGTTATATTCAAATACATAACTTCTAGTATAAAATTCCAGTAGAAGGTTTTGAATAATGCATAGTTTTATAGTGTAAGTTCCCTATTTAACTTTAATGGATCATATAAATATAATGTCTTAGATATTATGGTACATGCTAGAAATCATGGATTTCTACTAAGGAGGAAAATTTATTGGAAATGTTAAAGGCTACCAAGGCCCTAGTTTACAAACACAATTCAATATGTCACTTTTGCAATGAATAGCTATGTATGATCACTTATCAAAAGGAATGGTTTTACCCCTAGGACTTCCTCTTAATCATTTTAGACTCAAAAGATATAATTGGAGAAACTCATTTTTTCCTTGTTTTGTTTTACAATTTAGGCCTAGAAGAGACCTACTTCCCAATTAGGCTTCCTAATGCATTTTTTCCTAATTTGTGTGCAAACTCACCAAGAACCTACAAATTTAAATTAAAAATCTTGGCACAGTTTTGGGAGTACTTTGATTTTAGAATGATCTAGATCTTAGTTCTACTTCTAACTAGGTCAACGCATACTATTACATATAAGCCTATTTTATTCCTAATAGGGAACATTCACAAATAACTAACCTTGTTACACTTTACAACTTCAAAATAATGGTTGGGGATGTGCTTCCCCACCTAATAAAATTAAACCATGCAATTATAAATTTTTTATCACTTTTAATTACACAATTATAATCAATTTTCCACCAACAACACAAACAATCATACTGTACAAATCAACTAAGGTTTGCTAGTTCTCTTGACTGCACTTAGTTTCCTACCTTAAACCTTTTGTATCCTTTAGGGGACTCCCTTAGCTAGTGGTCCTAAAATGCTAATTTAATTTCCATAGTGAGAATTCAAAATTTGTATCGTTTAGAGGAATCCTTTAGTTAGTGGTCCTCAAATGGTAATTGAATTTCCATAGTAAGAATTCAAATTTGACAACTTTCTTGTGAAAAGTCTATCAAGGCTAGTGTTTCTAACCAGTCTTAATAAATTGGGATTTCAAAGCCCTAAATTTATCCAAAATGATTGAAAACAATTACAAATTCTAGTTATCATATTAATATACATATCACAAAAGATTTTATACAAGAACCAATTTGTATATAATACAAATACAATTGAGGAATACTCAAATTCATAGAAAACTAGTCATATTTCACTTATTCACCAACTCCAAATAACTCAATAGAGTAGATGAATTATCAAAGAAAAAAAAATTAAATACCTTCCTAATAACACCCCCAATGATATTTTTTTACTTCTATGACCATTGGGTGGATTTCCCTTTTCAACTTCTAAAAATTGTCATGCAATTTTTTGACAACTTTGACAAAATGTTGTAACATTTAACAATTGACAATATAGGATCTCATAATATTCCAAAAGTGTTCACAAATGACTTAAAACATGCTAAAGACCTTATATTCCCCCTTTCTAGACCATCTAGGACCCATTTAGCAAGGTTTGACCATGATAGCTAAAGTATGCCTATCATGCCATTGGTGTTACAGTATGGGCCTATATTACTTTTTCTAATTGGTTCTTAAGACTTTATCCCTCCCCTTGAATTTCCTTACTCTTGGAATACCACAAACCTTTAATTTTTTATTGGATCTTCATGATGAGGTGTTCTAACATTGATTATAATCATGAAATTTTATTGAAGGTGAATGATATGTAAAAAAATTCAAAGTATCCTTGTAAATAATATAGGGGGGAGAGAGAGAGAGAGAGAGAGAGAGAGAGAGAGAGAGAGAGAGAGAGAGAGAGAGAGAGAGAGAGAGAGAGAGAGAGATTCAAATTATTTGTTATTCATAACGAATTGATTTTTTTACCTGGATATCATAAAATAAAATTAGTCAAGTAGCTCCCTGATATGAAATATTCATGTTTCAATTAGCATTAAGGACATGTATACAAGTGCATTAAAGACTTGAGTGATTTTGAGTATCTCAAAAAAGAAGATGCAAGTTTGTGCAAATCAAAAAACTAGGTTGTGGTTTGATGAAATTGCTTTACATAATGAAAATAAAATTTAATTCATTAACCTTTCCTTTTCTTGACACAACACCCACTAGGTTGGAGAGCCTAAAAAAAGACTATTCAACCAAGCTACTAAATAATCTTAGTAGAAGTTACAAAACATAAAACAAGATTTGACATAAATTCAACTTATTTATTTATTAATAATTGATTATATGAAACATGTCACGTTGTATGCCCTTCCTAGTCATGTCCAAATATAGAAGCAATTATAGTAAAAATTCTTCAAGATATCACAAGATCGAAACAAACCCTAGCTAGCTAAATCTGTAACACAATAAAAAATATAGTAGAATCACTAAGAACAATCTAAATTTTTGCTCGCAAGCCCCCAATAAACCTTCTTGGTTTTTAAGGCATGCTTAGCTACTAACTCTGCTAAACTTTTTTCATCCTAGCTATAAGGAAACTTGCAACAAAAACATCACTATTTCCACAAAACCCATAATAGATTTGAAATAAATATGTAATTAGAATCCACATGCAAGAGAAAAGACAACATACCCAAAAAAATGTGACACAAGATATACCCTAGGGAAAAAAATCAAAACTCCAAAAGCATCCATCATCATGTATTATTCAACAAAAAAAACCATTGCAATACAACCATAGAAGCTTTCAAATCCATAACCACAACCAAAAAATACATGTGAAAAAACATGAATCCACACAACCCATGCCATACTTCCAACCTTCATAAATGCTCCCTTGGTTAACTTGTCAAGTCTTGTCCTACTCAACTCTTTCCTTTTTACCTTTTTCCTTTTTTTCTTGTCTCTACAACTACGCTTGTGGCTGCTTATGTAGTAGTAAGTCCCACTAAACCTATTGGATACAATTGTTCAATTGTGCATTGTCTTTGATGTCACACAAATGTCATATTAGTCATTAGATAGAGTCTACTAAGCTTAGAAGGTTAGCAAGGCAAAGGATAATGTCTACCAAGCTTAGAAGGTCAACAAGGCAAAGGACAAAGTCTACTGAGCTCATTTGGTCATCAAAAGAAATGTGGCAGAAATAGTTCTTACTGAGCTCACTCAGTCATCAAAGGAAATATGGTAGAAACAGTTCTTACCAAGCTCACTCGGTCATCAAAGGAAATGTGGCAGAAGCAGTTCTTACCAAGCTCTCATAAAGGAATCCATTTCTTACCAAGTAAACTCGACAACCAAACAATTTTATAGATATTGCAATGTTAACCGAGTCAAGAAGGTTAACTTAGAAAAATTTTGGACGTAGTATTTACCGAGTAGGGTTGGCCAGTAAAGGATTTCATTGTTTTATGAAATAACATTTATTTTTTTAGAGTAATATTTGTAGCTGATTGATGTATGGTTTATTGGTAAACGTAACATGTAAATGGGTTGACTTGACAATCTAAATGGTATAATTAAGAGGTCAAGTTGCGAATTCTAAGTGTGAGTGAAGTGGAAGTGGACTTAATGTGATATGAGGACTAATTATTGTGGAAACAAATTTGAAGGATGATCAGAGATCATTGAGGAGCAGCAAAGCTATATTTGATCAAGGACAATCTAATGATGTCGAATAGAGACCTGTAGTCAGTAAATTTAGTTGCATCTTGTTCAGGTCAATTCATTGTTGCTTTCTAACCATTGTAGCAGTGATTTAAAATCTCTTAACAGAGTTGGTTTAACAACCATTTTGTAAATCCTCTAATAAGGTGACAGTTTAGTTGAATTGTTCTAAAGACCTCTAGCAAGGCCACTCCTAACTGGGTGATTAAATCCTCTAACAAGGTCACACCTAATAGTGTGGATTGTAACCTTTAATAGGCTTGGCTCCTAATAGGGCTCACTTTAAAGAATGAAAAATTGGTGACTAGTTACTTGGTGGTTTTTCCCATATTGGGTTTTCACGTTAAATCTGGTGTCTCTTGTGTTCATTTTGTTTTTAGTTACATGCATGAATGCTTGAAGATAAGTAATAGTTTAATTTACCAAGTTACAACATTTGTTTACTGAGTATCAACAGTAACTAGATCTTTAAGACATCTAAGGGATCTATGGATTAATTTTTGTTAGTAACTGATTCACCCCCCCCTCTCAGTTACTCTATCTTTAAACCCAACAATTGGTATCAGAGCTTTTGGTGCCTATAGGAAAAGATTTCAAGGATCTAAGCTAAAGATCAGGATGTCTTACAAAAGAAAAATTCCAAGACTTAATAGGGACAACTTCTCAGCATGGCAAGGATTGTTGAGACTTCATCTGGCTTCTATTGGTGATACAAGGCTAAATTACCTCGATGAAAAATATGAAGAACCTTCTAGTACATTATCTATCAATGATATTTCTGAAAAGAAGACTCACAACATGATGATAGATATAGCATCTACTTTGAGTTATGAAGAATTTGATGAAATCAAGGATTGTAAAACTACATTTGAAATGTAAAACAAGCTAAAAAAGATCTATGGAGGAGATGATAATGTGAGAAGAGCCAAAGAAAAAAGTTTGAGAGGACAATTTGATCAAATGAGGATGAGAGAGGATGAAAACATTTCAAAGTATGTTGAAAGAGTTAAAGCATCTGGAAGAGATATCAATGATGAGACAGTTATAAGTATAGTTCTTAAAACTCTACTTCCCATTTATGCAATCAAAGTCTCTACGATTCAAGAAAGAAGATGTGAGGCAAATCATAAAATAAATTTAGAGGCCATAGTTGAAAGATTGACTACATTTGAGCTAGACAACTATGACAATTATGTTCTAGCTATCAAGAAAATTGAATCATCATTTGAAGCCAAGCTTTTACTCAAAGAAAAATAGAAAAAGATGACTGATCTACAATTAGACAGTGATGAAGAATCAGAACAAAGTTCAAATAGTGATCTTGAGGTGGTTGAAGCTCTACTAGCAAGAAAATATTCAAGAGGCAAAGGGAAATACAAAGGTAAGGTTCCTCTAATCTACTTTTCTTGCGAAAAAATTGGATATATTGCTGCTAGGTGCCCAAATAAGCAGAACAAGGATGAGAAGAAAGGTCACAAGTACAATGGCAAGAAAGACTTCAAATCATTCAAGGATAAAGGTAAGAAAACATGTTTCATGGCTAAAGATTCTAATGATTCTAATGATGAAGAAGAAGATGAAATTGTCTACATTGCTGTGAAAGATGAGTCTGATAATGATGAAGAAATGACACTCATTTCTCATATGAGCAGAAATTATACATGGATCATAGATAGTGGTTGTTCTCATCACATGACTGGTGATAAATCTAAGTTTGAATACTTTGAAGACTATGATGGTGGTAGTGTAAGATTTGGTAACAATGAACCTTGTTGTATAAGAGAAAAATGAAGGGGTAAAAGCACAAACCTGTGTCACCTTTTATAAAGAAACGTGATATCAAAATGTGACAGTTCAACATTAATGACAAAAAAAATGGTATTTGTGTTTTAAATATGAAGATGATGTAAACTGATGAAATGTGTAGAATTGTATGAATTTTACGCCTATAATTTTTATAATTTTTTTGACTAAGAATTTATTCATTTTATTTTATTTTGAAGTCCCTTTTTTAACTATAAAAAATATAGGATGTAGTTCTCGTCAAACAAGTATGTGCAAATCATCTTTTTTTGTTCTGATTTAAAAATATTTTATAGATGACATGTATAGCTAGTGAAAAAAAAAAGAAATAATTATTTTTGATGTATATTTACTTTGTTATAAGTACTCAAGTTTGACCTTGTCAGAATCCAATAGTTTTTTCCTCCTGTCAAAACTTCCCTATCAAATCTATACCTTCTTGAAAAAAAATTACATATTCATGAAGAGGATTCTCTCATCTAGTGATAAATATAATTTTTTAAATTTTTTTTATATGATTTACTATTTTTTTTCATTTTTTGAGAGAGCATCTTCTGAAATGTTGAAATATTGACTTATAATTTTTTGAGATTATAGCATATTATAACTAATCAAAACACTCAAAAATTTATACAATGATGATATTGAATCTGAGATCTATAAAAGGGTATTTTTAGTTTTTGAAAAAAATTGAGTTTTCATAGAGAAATGAGATTTGACCAAAACAAATTTTTGTATCACAAATGGTGACACAGATCTATGCTTTTACCCGAAGAATCTCACTAACCAAGGAAATTGTATGTGATAATGCATATTGGGTAGAAGGACTAAAGCATAATTTGTTGAGTGTGGCACAACTACTCAATAATGGATTCAAAGTGGAATTTATGCATGGAAAAGAAAGATTTCTAGATGGCAAAGGAAAGATGATTAGATCAGGCACTCAAACAAAAGGTAACTTATTTTATCTTGAACTTGGTGAATGTTCATGTTTCATTGCTCAAATTGAAGAAAGTTGGTTATGGCATAAGAGGTTATGTCATGTAAACTTTGACAACTTGATAAAGATTAGTAAATTCAGGAAAGTAAGAGGTATTCCTAACATAAAGAAACCTGAGGTTGGTCTATGCAAGAATTGTCAAATTGGTAAAATGGGAAAGACTAATTTTAAAAGCAAGAACTATCAGACTGAAGAACTTCTAAAGATTGTGCATACTAATTTCTGTGGACTTATTGGAATTGAAAGTTATACTAGTGAAAAAATATTTATTCTTTTTGTTGATGATTATTCAAGAATGATGACCGTCATGTACCTAAGAGAGAAATCATAAGCATTTGAAAAGTTCAAATGGTGTTTGGCCAGAGTAGAAAAGGAAATAGCAAAAAGACTGAAATTCTTAAGGTCTGACAGAGGTGGTGAATTCATTTCACATGAGTTCAATAACTTTTTCATTGAAAGGGGAATCAAAAGACATGTTTCAGCACTTGGAACTCTTGAACAAAATGGAATAACAGAAAGAAGGAATAGATCTATCATGGAATGTGTAAGAACCTTAATGATTGAGAAAGACATTCCTATCAAATACTGGAAGGAAGCTATCAACACTATAGTTCATACTTTGAACCAAGTACAGCTGAAAAAGGACTCACTCAAAACACCCTATGAGTTGTTGTATGGCTACAAACCCAATGTAAGTTATCTAAAAGTATTTGGAAGCAAATGTTACATTTTGAAAGAATCTAGAAAAGGTAAATTTGATGGAAAAAGTGATGAAGGAATATTTTTGGGATACTCTTGCAAAAGCAAAGCATATAGATGTTTGAACTTATCTCCTTACAAAGTCATAGAAAGTGCACATGTGAAAGTTGATGAGTTTGCAAAAAGAACAGAAGAAGAAAGCAAAAAGGAACTTGAAGACTACAGAAGATTTCTTTACATTGAACCTGATACAATGCCAAGTATACCTATTAATTAAGAATCCCTAACTCCAGAGTCTTCATTAACCAAGTTACAAGAAGTTCAAACCAAGTTAGTACCTACTGAGTTAGCATCTACCGAGCCCGAGCAACTAGAATTAGAACCAAAAGTTGAGACACTGAAGGATTATAATGCAAGTCATTCAAAAGGAAAGGAGCCTATGTTAGCCAAGTATGTCAGAAAGCATCATGCATCAGATTAGATCATTGGAGATAAATCAGAAGGAACAATGACAAGAAGTAAGTTGAAAGGCACTTGTTTACTTGTTGATTTTGAACCTAGAAATATCAAAGATGCACTAGACAATGAAAGTTGGATTGAAGCTATGAATGAAAAGATAGAACAGATAGAGAAAAACAAAACATGGACTCTTGTACCTAGACCTAAAGACAAGAATGTGATTGGAACAAAGTGGGTATTCAAAAACAAGTTAAATGAAGATGGTAAGGTATCAAGGAACAAAGCTAGACTATGTTGGAGTTGATGAAAGCCAACTCTGAAGATGCCTAAGATCACCTGCATGCAAGAACCTATCAAAGAGAAGCCAAGGAGAGGAAGAGCACGAAGCAAGGGAAAAATCCTAAACTAACATGAGAGACTACATATGCAAACACAAGAAGAATATGTATTTACAATGAGAAGTGATGTGATATTGTACAATGAGAGAGAGGTAGCTTATAAAGACCTCAAGGAAGCTTGTAGACAATCTAGAAGTTGGTAGAAGATAAGGATGAAAACTTAGCACATATCCACAAAAGGTGGAACATGCTAGAAGGCAACAAACTCCCATGTTGTCAACAACTAACTACTACATGCATTAAATACAAAATATTAAATAAATGCATTTACCTTAGTAATCTTAAGCAATAGAATAAATAATTAGTAAATTAATTATTTACTCTAACACCCCCCCTTAAGTGCAACTTAGGGAAATGCCTTAGCTCACAAAACTAAGATGAAATGCAGAATGGGTCCCGACAACGAGGCCATGTTAGGTAACTATGAACAATGCAAGAAAATGTAACCTCTATAAAATGGGGAAAGAGACAAAACCACATGGAAAAAACTCTCCCCCAAAAAGAGGTAACCTAGTGAAGAACTGAAGAAGCCTCCAACTAGGAAAATGTCACCTAAAACAGGAACAAGGAGTGATCATGAAGAAGCATCACTGAAGCATGTACAAGCTGCAAAATCTTCCAAACTGCTAATCTAGAGAACCTCCAAGGAAGAAGAAGGCATGAACCGAGCATGTCTATATGGTAGATGATCCATCTCACCGAAATGCATAGGTAGCTAGCCACTGCAATCACCTTGTATATAAGATCAACCACTGAATACATAGTTCACACTATCGAACCATCGAACCACGGATGCATTAGAACAATAGCATAACCCCCCTTAATGCAGATAGGGTGTGATGACAAGCAACTGAGAAGGTGGACCAAAGTCTCCTACAGATGAACCAAGAACGATGAGAGAGGGAAAGAGGTACAGACACCTATAAAAACACGATCAAACTGACTCTACATGGGGCTAATGTCATGGAAGGGACACTCACTTAACAAAGGGAGAATGTCTAAAACAACAAACAACTATCCTCCACATGGTGCTTTATGAAAATAGTGCATGTACAACTGACTCCAAACAATGTTCATGACTCTCGGAATGCAAAAGTGGCACTTTATCTCAGTGCGATACATAAAAGTGTTTCAAAATGATAGCTACAATGATCAAAACTAAAAACAAGCTACAAAAAAATAAAGTACATCCTAAAACAAGAGAATCCATGCTAGAAAAATGATCCTCAAGCCTAAAATACTCAAAATATCCACCATATAGCAAGAACACCAAAACTATGATAGAAAGAGCATGGGCCAAAAACTAAGAAAAAGGACCACATTTCTGAAAAGGTGACAAAACCAACTTTACAAAAATATAAAGGTTTCAAAAAATTGACATAGGATGCAAAAGATATACTTGCCGGAGTAAAAAATAGGACTTCAAACTTCAACTAAAAAATAGGCAATAAAAATGCATCCAAAATTAAAAATACCTAAACTAATATCTCCGTCTCGGAACCATCTTTTCTGTGCTTCTTTCGGATCGAAAAAATATGTCTGTATGCTTAAGTTATGGCCAAAAAACCAACAATAGCTCTAAAACAAAACCTAAAGGAGAGGTGCAAGAAGGATGCTAATGCAAGGTCTGATGACATCATGCTAACATCAACAAATTGCTGTAAAAAATTTGATGTCTTGGAGGCTGTCACTACAAAAAAGAAGCCATGTGGCAGGTCCACGTGGCAGCCATATGGCAAAAAGGCTTACGTGGTAGGGGTCCATGTGGCAAAGTGCCATGTGGCACCCCTACCACGTATCATGCAGTGATAGACACTAACTATGCAAAAAAAGCCATGTGGGTAGTATTGCTGGGAAGGCCGCAAGTGGGCAGAGGCTACTGGTGGGTGGAGCTCTACACGAGTGGTGCTGAAATCACAGAACCACCGGCTAAAACTAGAGTGGAGCAGTGAGAATAGGAGGTAACACCGGCTGAGCTATGGAATAGAGGGCGCCACCGAGGAATGTAGATGGATCCACGGGTGGAGTAGCACAACATGTGACAGAGGGTTGCATGCAGGTCGCACACAGGTAGCCACGCTCTAGTCACTGGGTGATGGTGTACTGACATGGCCTGGAATATTTTTTTATTTTTTTTAAACCTATGACCATATGATCTGTATGGAGAAGCCCTCAAACAAAAAAAAAAATTTCCTCCCAAAGCTCTGTCTCCAAAATTGAAAAGATTTATATGAATCCTAACTACAAATGGCCTATTGGATCCAATGGTGATTTTCGTTTGGCCCTAATGTGCTCTAAAAATTTGTTGATCCCCTGATTTGAACAAAAAATGCACAAAAAAACTAGGGTTTGTGACTTCAAATCACGGCTTCAAAATTTTTTCAACCAAGCAGCAACAAGAAGGCTCTGATACCATGTTGGAGTTGATGAAATCCAACTTTGAAGATGCCCAAGATCACCTGCATGCCAGAACCTGTCAAAGAGAAGCCAAGGAGAGGAAGAGCACAGAGCAAGAGAAAAACCCTAAACGGACATGAGAGACCACATATGCAAACATAAGAAGAATATGTATTTAAAATGAGAAGTGATGTGATGTTGTACAATGAGAGAGAGGTAGCTTATAAAGACCTCAAGGAAGCTTGTAGAACAAGCTGGAAGGTGGTAGAAGATAACAATGACAACTCAACACATATCCACAAAAGGTGGAACATGCTAGAAGGGAACAAACTCTTGTGTTGTCAACAAATAACTACTATGTGTATTAAATACAAAATATTAAATAAATGCATATACCTAAGTAAGCTTAAGTAATAGAATAAATAATTAGTAAATTAATTATTTACTCTAACAGACTGGTATGCAAAGGATACTCACAAGAAGAAGGTGTAGACTATGGAGAGATTTTTTCTCCTATTGCAAGATTGGAAGGTGTCAGAACCTTACTTGCATATGTTGCATTCAAAGGATTCAAATTTTATCAGATGGATGTCAAGTCAACATTTCTCAATGACATATTGGATGAAGAGGTTTACATTGAACAACCTGAAGGTTTTGTTGATCCAGACAAGAAGGACATGGTCTGCAAATTGCATAAAGCATTATATGGTCTGAAATAAGCCCCTAGAGCATGGTATGAAAGATTGCATAACTATCTTATTCAGATTGGTTTTTAAAGAACTAATGACAATAGTAGTTTGTACATAAAGGAAATACTAGATAATAAGATTGTTTTGGTAGAAATATTTGGAGATGATACTTTGTTCACAGGAAATGATGATATTTGCAAAGAATTTTCAAAATAAATGAACAAGGAATTTGAAATGTCAATGTTTGGTGAAATAAAATTCTTTGTTGGTCTTCAAATTCAACAAAGTAAGAATGACATCTACATCACTCAATCTAAATAGATCAAGGAGATACTGAAATAGTTTGGTATGGAAGACTGCAAATCATTTGGGACTCCTATGTGTACTGGATTAAAACTGACCAAGGATGATGAATCAAAGGAAGTGGATCAGACATTGTATAGATCTATGATTGAAAAGTTGCAATATGTAGTGCACACAAGATCAGACATTGCCCTTGTAGTAGGAATTGTAGCAAGATTCTTAGAAAAACCAAAAAAAAATCACATGATGGTAATCAAAAGGATCATGAGATACTTAAAAGGAACTAAAGATTATGGATTATGGTATAAACTTGGAAGAAATCTAGATTTAAAGGTGTTCATTGATGCAGATTGGGCAGGAAATATTGAAGAAAGAAAGAGCACAAGTGGAGGAGCTTTCTTTCTTGGAAAAAGGTTGGTTTCTTGGACAAGTAAAAAGTAAAATTGTACATCTCAATCCACAACAGAGGCTAAATATGTTGCAGCAGCAGTAAACTCCTCAAACATTGTGTGGTTCAAACAATTATTGGAAGGTATGAAGCAAGAAATCAAAGAACCTGTTGTTATGTTTTGTGATAACACAAGTGCAATTAACATCTCCAAGAATCTAGTGATGCATTAAAAAACCAAGCATATTTCCATAAAGTATCACTTTGTTAGAGAATTGCCATAAAGTACATCTCAATCTAGTGATGCATTCAAAAACCAAGCATATTGCCATAAAGTATCACTTTGTTAGAGAATTGGTTCAAGAAAAAGAAATAAGATTGGAATATGTCCATACAAAGGAACAAATTGTTGACATATTCACAAAGCCATTACCTAAGGATGCATTCTTGTATCTAAGAGGTAAGTTAGGGGTCATTCTTCTTTTTGAATCTCCCTAAAATACAATTCTAGAGATGCATCAACAGGAATAGAATTGAAGATCTATCAGTTGATGTAGCAAACTAATGAAGATATTGCATATGAATTAGTACATTAGGTACAATGGTATTCAGTTGTTTTGAGTTGTCTTTGGCATGTGTTGTTAAAGATGGAGAGTATACTGTCATATCTTTTTGAAATTTGTAAAATAATAAAAGTTTGTGTAATAGGGAGAGATTATTATGAAAGAGGGAGTTTGTTTTCTTTGAAGAAGAAAGTGAAGTATTTTGTCAGTAAAAGACTTTTTTCAAATTTCATTCTGCTATGACATGTTGTGTTGTCATCAATGCCAAAGAGGGAGATTGTTGGATACAATTGTTCAATTATGTGTTGTCTTTGATGTTACACAAATGTCATATCAGTCATCAGATAGAGTCTACTGAGCTTAGAAGGTCAACAAGGCAAAGGATAGTGTCTACTAAGCTCAGAAGGTCAGCAAGGCAAAGGACAAAGTCTACTAAGCTCACTCAGTCATCAAAGGAAATGTGGCAGAAACAATTCTTACCGAGCTCACTTGATCATCACAGGAAATGTGGTAGAAATAGTTCTTACCAAGCTCACTTGTTCATCAAAGGAAATGTGGTAGAAGTAGTTCTTATCAAGCTCTAATAAAGGAATTCAGTTCTTATCGAGTAAACTCAGTAGCCAAAGGATTTTACAGATATTGCAATGTTAATTGAGTCAAGAAGGTTAACTTAGAAATTTTTTGGAAGTAGTATTTACCGAGTAGGGTTGGCCAATAAAGGATTTCATTGTTTTATGAAATAACGTTTATTTGTTTAGAGTAATATTTGTAGCCAACTATTGTATGGTTTATTGGTAAATGTAACATGTAAATGGACCAACTTGATAATCCGAATGGTATAATTAAGAGGTCAAGTTGTTAATTCTAAGTGTGAGTGAAGTGAAAGTGGACCTAATGTGATATGAGGACTAATTATTGTGGAAGCAAATTTGAAGGAAGATCAGATATCATTGAGGAGCAGCAAAGCTATATTTAATCAAGGAGAATCTAATGATGTTGAACAGATACCTGTAGTTAGCAAATTTAGTTGAATCTTGTTTAGGTCAATTCATTTTTGCTTTCTAACCATTGTAGTAGTGATTTCAAATCTCTTAACAGAGTTGTTTTAACAACCATTTTGTAAATCCTCTAACAAGGTGATAGTTTAGTTGAATTGTTCTAAAGACCTTTAGCAAGGCCACTCCTAACTGAGTGATTAAATCCTCTAACAGGGTCACACCTAATAGTGTGTATTGTAACCTTTAATAGGCTTGGCTCCTAACAGGGCTCAATTCATGGTGGTTTTTCCCATATTGGGTTTCCACGTTAAATCTAATTTCTCTTGTGTTCATTTTATTTTCAGTTACATGCATGAATGCTTGAAGATAAGTAATAGTTTAATTTACCGAGTTACATCATTTGTTTATCGAGTATCAACAGTATCTAGATCTTTAAGAAATCTAAGGGATCTGTGGATTAATTTTTGTTAGTAACTGATTCACCCCCCTCTTAGTTACTCTATCTTCAAACCCAGCAAAACCACCAAGTGGTATTACATAAACCATGTGCTACCTAACCCATTTACCCCACATTTAATATTGTGATATTTAATTCTTTTCCCTAATACTAAATAATTACTTCAAATTTTATCACAATGTTTCAATACAACTCATCAAGTATGTCCCATGGGAATCTTTACATATTTCATGTCCATCTAGGTGCTCCTAGGTGCAAAATTATATAATAAAATAAAATAATACTATATAACAATATTATACAATGTGTGCAACACACATAACTTAACACTAGCTATTCTTCTCTAGCTGGCTTACTCCCTCATTTCCTACAACACTACCCCAAACCCTTCTTTTATATGACATGGTCACAAGTTGGCTTGTTACATATAGAAGACTCTAGAAATTGAGACAAGAAAAATATGCCTTATGTCATCTTACAACAATCATTAAAAACACATAGGAGAAATGACCAAGACCAAGAATAGGGTCATCACATCCCCATGATCGATCCACATCATGATTATGAAACACAAATTAAATACATAAGTTGGCTGGTCAAAAAATCAAGAACACTCATTCGGTGAACCAAAGTACTTATCAACAATATAAATCAGCAAGTAAATTAAGTATAAACCAAGAATATTGATAAAATTCATCCACTGAACTACATGTTCATGGAGCATGATTTCTACTGAGATAAATACCAAAAAAGCACCATTAAGCTCACCAAGTCCATTCAGCTAGTGAGCTTTCCAGTGAAGACACATCTTCTAATCGGGAACCACCAATAAAAGACCAATCATCACCAACTTCCAACTGAGTTCACCAACTCAAAGATCAAAAGCCACTGCAACATACAAGATTGCCAATGACCCCTAGATGCTCCTACATCAAACACCCTAGGTACAATAAGGTGATGTTCTCAATATCTGGATGAGCATCTTTTGGGATTCAAAACATAAACCATGGACTAATTATTCACATACATGTCTTCCAAGTCCTCAAATTGTACACTATTTTCTCCATTCTACTTCTACAAATACTTTTCTACAACAAACAACTATTTACCTTCTCTTTCTACATCTTTCTTTGCTTTTCTACATGTCTATTTTCTATGCTAATCTCCACTCCTTTTAGAATCCTTCAACTCAACTCTCTTATTGAATCTCAGATTCCTCCTATTGAGCTCTACATCCTACAAAGGAATTAGAAAAAAAAATCATAACACCCTTCTTTATAGTAAATGTATTTTTGACTCAATAATGTATAGTCTTACAATCATACAAGAAAGGTCTTCCATGAAATAAGTGACAACTACTCATGTCCATAATATCACACAATATTTGATTCATATGCTACCTAATCCTTGAAAATTAGCAAGACACTGCTCCCTCACCTCTAAACTTTGTTTATCTTGCAACTAACTAATAATATAAGTATAAGGTTATATCACTCTCCTCAAACCAAATTTCTAAACTATCTCCTCAGAAACCAAGTTATTAGTACTACCACTATCCACAATCACATTCCAACATTTACCTCTATACTTGAAATAAGTTTTGAAAAAAATTCTTCTTTAAAAAGGTTCCAACACCTTCTTACCGTGCAATATTTTCTAGACCAACAAGTTCTCCTCTACCTCAAGATCAATCATCAAATTCTCTTTTTCATTAACCACAACAATTGTTGTATCAATGACCTTGTTTTCAGCATGGGGACATTCAATATATCTATGTCCTTCTTCACCATAATTATAACAAGTTCCCTTAAGTCCATCTCTACTTGGTCATCACCTCGATCCAACAAGTTTTGATTCACCCATAGCAATGAGTTTATCTTTCAACAAGTATTCCTATTTCTCCTTCCTTTAGGAAGTACCCTTATTTCTTCTATATTCAACTTATCTTCTATTTTTAGGGAATTATAGTAAGCATGATCAACTACATCATTCTTCAACATTCTAATCTCATACTAAATATTGAATCTGAGGCCATTAATTTATATGTAGTGACATTTTCCTTAGAAAGTTTTCTATGCCTAGAGAAAATTTTTAACTTGTAAAGTGACTTAGTATAATCCTTCATGGTCATATCCTTCTACTTCAAATCCTCCAACCAAATAATTAGATCTAGTTCATAATCAAAAGGAATGAACTTAGCCTTCAATTTTTTCCCCGTCAATCTCCACAGAGTGATATTCATTTCACTTTCCTCTTCTCTATCTTTTTGTAATTATTTCCACCATAAAGAAGTATGTCCTTATGCCAATCTTACTCTTAGGAAATATCTAATATCATCTAACTCAAATTAGTCTTCCAACTCACCAATCTAATCAATTAGGTCCTTAAAATTCAAAGTACCTAAGAAATTAGAAACCTCCATCTTATGCTTTAGTTTCAACTGAGCTCCAAATCTATCCAACTAACTAGTTCTTCCTTTCACAAATCTATCTTCTCCACTAGATTCAATAGCCTCAAAGTCTTCAATAGCTTCCTCATAAGCATCTTTCATACCCACATTCCTTGGTACATCAACTATAGCCCTCATGATCACTGTGACCATATCATTATTCATCAACTCCATCTCAAATCTGAAATATGATCTAAGCTTCTATGAAATCTTAGTTTCCACCACATCATAAAGGTTTGAAATCTCCCTAAGGTCGAATCTTCTCAAAGAAATCTTCCAAGATCTTCATTAAAGACCATCTACAACAAATCATACCTGAGGAGCTTGTGAAAAACTTGAGTTTGCAAGTTAGATCAAAATCTATCACCTCATATGAACAACAAGGAAGGGTTTCATAAGTCCAAGAACACAAATATGGAATAAGAATCACACAAAATCTTTGTAACCGTGCTTTGACAATTACCAAGAAAATCAAAAGTTTTCTTTGATACCACTTAACATAGCACCCACTAGGTTGGAGGGTTTGTGATGAAGGGTTTGGAATTCAACTTCTTTATTCATTATAAATTGATCACATGTAATGTATTGAGTTGTAGGACCTTCCTAGTTACAACCAAATACACAAGCAATTATAGTAATAGTTCTACAAGATCTCATAATATCAAAACAAACCCTAGCCAGCTAGATTTTTAATACCACAACAATATGGTAGAAATCCCAAGAATGACCTAACTTGTGCTTGCAATCCACCAAAAAATGTTCTAATTTTATAATCAACTCTTAGCTACTAACTCTGCTAAACTTTTCTCCTCCTAGCTACTCGTCTCTAGCTAATTTACTCCTCCACTTCCTACAACACTATCCAAAACCCTTCTTTGATATTGTACAACCACAAGTCATCCTATTACAAATAGAAGACTCTAGAATTTAGGAAAAACACACTATGTCTTAAGTTTTCTTACAAAAATATTTAAATACACATCAAAGGAAGAAGCAAGACCAAGAATAGTCCTCACACTCTTCATGATCAATCCACAACACAATCATATGCAACACAAATTAAATGCACAAGTTGGCTAGTCAAACAATCAAGAACACATAGTTGGTAAACAAAGTCATTGAGAAAAAATAATAGCAATAAAAACCAAGTACATTGAGTATACACTGAGCACAGTGAGGAAATTTATTGGAGTTGCAGATTCACCAAGCACAAGTTCCACTAAGAAGAACATCAATTGAGGACCATCAAGTTCACTCAATCAATTTAGCCACCAAGTTTTTTGGTGAAGCCACATCTTCTATGTGAGAACCACTACAAAGTGTCTACACATCACCAACTTCCAATTGATTTCACCTACTCCAAGATCAAAATCCACTCCATTAAACATGATTGCCAACTATCGCAAGATGCTCTTGCATCACTTCTATAACTCTATTTTTCCATATCATCAAACTAATCCATTGTAGCTTTTTAAAAAAAAATTGGTATGATATGTATCCCTATAACACCATTAATTGGAAATTGACCTTATATCTAAATTTTAGATTCTAAAATAATTTATGTTAGTGTTAATATACAAACACTTTGTTAAAAGAATCAAAATCTAGTACTCAAAAGATTTATTTATTAAAAGAGTTTCTCATATGCTTTTAAAATATATTTTCATTGATGAATTGTATAATATCATTTGAAATGGTGAATGGAATAATTCATTAGAGTTATATTTTAAAATACATTTTATAATTATGTTCATTTTGATTTACATTTTTATTATGATATTACACCAAACATATATGATAAAAATACATTTGGAAATAATAAATCAGATAGAAACCTCAATATTAATTGGTAGAAAAATTAAAGCCTTACCAAAATATTTTTGATATATAGGCACCTTTAGAATCATAACAAGGAGAGTGCATTTATATATCACTAAAATTAAACCAAACCTCTCCATATAAAGAGAAAGGTCAACAATAATCATGATGAGAGATCAACCAACATTTTTAAACTAAGAATAATTAATGAAATTCTCAAATATCTATTAAAAGTAAACAATATTAAAAGTTTAGTTTGTTATAAGAATAATTATATGGAATTAATATTAAACTAAGTAAATAAAAAATGTAGATTAAGGGATTATATATGATAAATATGAGATTAGGCAAGGAGCTTGCCACTTTATAAAATATCAGGTTGATTAGAATCATCCATTTTCATAGGCCTTAGTCTTTAATTTTTTTACTATAGAACATTCAAAATCAAATACACAAATAAGTGTTATGCAATATTGAAAAATTATTTACAAGTGTTTTAATTTAAATAAAGAAAAATAATTTCAAATTTTTTTTGTCATAATTTTTTAGATTACTTTTTTTCTATAAATATAATATAAATTTTTGTGATTAATTATTAAATATATAATATATTTAATAATAATATATTAGTTTCTTAAAATAGTTGCTATCAATATAGCTTCTTAATCTATCTCCTAAAAATGTGCCTAACAAAATGAATTACGATGTCATCATAGAAAAATGGGTCCAATAACACAATGAAATCAACCAATTAAGTTGGTGATCAATAAATTTTAAATATATTAAATTCATTAATAAATTAATAAGAAAACTTTAGAAATATTTCAATGATCTAAAAAGATTTGTTTGTGATTGGTCGAAACTAATTGAATAATAGGACAAAGTGAATGCAATAATATGTAAATCATTAATCTTGATCTTTTTTATTTTATCTAATATATATTCTCACATTGGTGAAATGCAAAAGAATATTATATTCTTATTTTTTCTTATTTTTATTGTGTATTTCTAAGTCAACATTTTTAAGAATATTAGAAAAACCATAAATACTATTGATAAATTAGATAAAATATAAACATAACTGATAATAAAAACTTGTGATAAATTTTGATAAAATAGAAATATAAGTGATATATATATATATATATATATATATATATATATATATATATATTATAAAACAAAAACCCATAACATTGATAGACATCTCATCAAAACAAAAATTGACTTATAAACTCTTTCATATATGTTAGAAATGAGTCACATTTATATGTTATCAATTTTTTTCAAAAAAATCATTATAAAGAAAATATTTAATTATAAACATAATCAAATGAACCAATTTTCTTTTATAAAATATAATATAAGTAATCACAAATTACTATTAAAAAATCCATTAGCACAAAAACCAATTACTTAGCAAAATTGTCATTATTGAAGTAGTCTAAATAAAAGAAAAGGAAATATAATCAAACTTCAACTAGAATAAGAAAAAGAAAAGACTAACACCAACCTAGATCTTTGTAATTCAAATCCAAAATGGTATAACATTAGTAAAATGAGAAAAGACTATACTGTTCTCTCTTCTATCATTCATTACTGCTTTCACGGCATCTAGTGGTCAAACATCAACTCAACAACAAATATCTTTGTCAAAGATGTCAAAAGATATTTTTGATGAATTGCTCTTTTCTATTAATAAATAATATACTAAGATTACAATTCACAAAAGGCTCGAGAGATACAAGAGCACCCTGCAAAAGTTCACTCGACCGAAGTCGTAATCATAGTTACAAAAATAAAAAACCAAATGATCTGATCTCTAAGATTCCAGATAGATAGTAGATGAAGGTTTCCAAATTAAGCTTCCCAACATATGCTCTTGTATCTTTGTGTATATTCTTGAAAAATAAATTTATTTTCCATTTGATACCCACAGAAGCTTTAGTTTAATACTGAAATTCTATCCTATACAATTGTGAGTGTGTGTTCTATCCACCCATATAACCACATTGGTTTAGATTGCTGTATTTGTTTGTTACCATCCATGAACTGATAATTTTAACTATTGTCCAATACAAGTTGGTGTTCCCTTTTTTAATTACTGCTCAACTTTAATCAATGACCACTTATTCCCATTCCAATATAGCAAAATAAAGCAAATATGGCCAACGTTTATTTTAAGAACTTGTTAACAAAGAGAGATGCCAATCATTCACCTTGTTGTCATATCCATAACAGTGTAATGCCTTTAAATCTTTATAGAAAGTTTGATGAGACAACAAACTCATTAAGTGGCCGACAGCAGATTTTCTTCATTCAAATCTTTTAATAGTACAATCAAACTGTAGAACATCAATTATTCTGGCAAGAACTACTATAACAAAGAACACCATGACAGAATTAGTTGTGATATATTTCACATCAAAATGTCTTTTGGAATCGTATACTAAAGTGGGTGCCCCTTGGATTCGAATTTCCAGTTATGGGTAGTCGACTATGTTCTTGACTTTTTTTTTCGAGGGAAATGCATCATCACATCAGCGTCCTATCATTGCCCATCCGTTCAAGAAAGAAATATGGAACGTTCATTTTCTTTTAACATGTGGTGTAGGTATAGTCTCTAGATTTTGTATACAATCTAAGGGACAATTGTAAAAGGTGAGTGCACCATGCTTGGTAAATAATGGGAGCTCTTGGGATGACACTCTAAACAAATTTATATATATATATATAAAATAGTGTGATTGTAAAAATAAAAAAAAATTATAATTTATAATTTAAATTAATTCTAATTTATATTAGAGAATTAAAAAATATTTTTATTGTATTTAAGCTAACAATACTTGAGGAATAGTCATAACATTGAAATAAATTAAATGGCTTGACGGAAAATTCGCTTTGTTCTGCATAGAAACAAAGTGGAAAATAATTCATTAGAAAAATAGCAACCCTTCTTTGCAAGGACAAAATATGACTCCATACCTATCTCATTTAGAACTCTTTCACTACCCTAGATAACATAGAAGATTTGCCTCTCTAGGAGAAGGCGTTCTCAAACACAAAATATGCTTTATTGGTTTAAAACCCTCTTGGAAATTCTAAAGAGGGTTATCACTTTGAGGCTAACATCTAGTAAGATGGAGGCATAACTCATCTGAGTAGGGTTAAAATCCATCATAAAGAAAAGAATGAGATATTTCCTAAAAACCAAGTAAAGAATATCGAAGAAAAAGCTAGTTCTGACAAATGGGAAATGGTAGAGAACCATAGACATGCTGAGGGTAAAAGTTAGATCATGCCTAGAAAATCAATAAGAAATAAAGAAAACCCTAATAAGTATTTGGTTACAATCATTCCAAATAAAGTTTTAGTCAAAATAGAAAACATAGGAGAAATAATACATTCAAATACCAAGAGTGATCATGATTATGTAATTGCTTGTAAAGGATTCTTTGATGGTTTGTAGGGATATTGTAAAAATACAAGTTTTTTGCATTTTCGTCAATTTCTCTAAATGGATTTCAAATGCTTACAAGAGCTAGGTAAGTATAAACATCCTAAACAATAATTTCATTTTTTGTAGAATGTAAAAACCTTACTTTTAGAAAACATTTTCTAGAAGGATCACCTTTTTAGTTAAATTTTCAATTGGTCTCCAAAACTTTGAAATACTTCTTTTGGAAGATTTACATTCACATTTAGATGGATCTGCATTCCAATTTTCCTTATAGAATTAGTGCATAGTCATATCCTTTCAAAAATTGGTAACACATTGGGCAAATTAGAAGTGTTAGAGGAAAATTTCTCAACTTTGAATATAGTTAGAATTTCATAAATTTCTTGGCAAAAATAGAGATTTGAAACTAATCAAGATGATTTATAACTAATGAATCTATGCACTTAAATTAGAATTATATCATGAAGAGATTAAGTCAAAAAACATTTTCAAAAACCCTAGGGTCTTAGAGGAATTCTATGATCACCAAATTTCAAAATGCCTAGACTTGATAACTACAATGACAAGGCATCGATTAAATTAAATAAAGATAAAGGATTATTTGTAATTTCATAATTTGTATATAAATCTTTAAAGGAAGGTGAATTAATTGAAGATCAAAATAAGGAAATTACTATTATTAGGGCAGATGATCCAAACCCTAAAAATCCTAACATAGATAAGTCCTCGATAGATTTAATTGGTCAAGATCTAGATTTAACTTTGTAAATTTATGATGATCCCTAAGTCATGTTACCTATTAGTGTCTAACACTTAGTCATATATTTGGCAGGGTGATCGGTCATTACAGCGACCGAGACATCCTATATAGGCTAAGCCTTGTAATTAGACTTGTATATATTTCATGTATGAACTGAGCAGTAGTGACTATCCAGCAAGTCTATGGTTGCCAAGTCCTCCAATACATGTTGGTTCATCCAGAAGATAGTTCATGTCAAGCGTATAGATGTTGACTCACATAGTATAAGCTAAGAAAGTGAATGCTAAGTGTCAACATGCAAAAAAGTTATGGCCGAGAGTTAGAATGTTCAAGTGCCAAGTAAACTAGTTTTCACATAATTGTTTGGAATGGCACAAACACCAAGATAAACCATTTTTGTTGATATGGAGTTGTATTTTTTTTGTTCAAGGATTAATTACAGAGGTGATGACACATTTTGTTATGGATCATTAATCCTTATGTAAGATGATCAGTCAATTAGAAAAATGGAAGGACTAAGCTAGAAAAGTGAAGGTTTTGGATCATTGATTTTGACCTAGAAACTTCTATTGATGGTTATAAGAAGAGAATACAAACACTAAATTCATGATGTGTGTGAGAGAGGTTGCAAGTTTGGATGCTAGAGGTGAAGTGTGAAGGGAATTAGGAAGAGTGACCAAGAAAAGTAATGAATGGTGGAATATAGATATATTAGATTAGAGACCAGATTAGATAAATTGTAAAGAGGAGATCTATTATTAGCATTGGAAGTGCAAAATGAAGGATTAGGTACTGATACATTCTAGAACTTGTATTTCAGGGTAAATCTCTTAATAGAGTGGTCCTATCAAACCTTTGTAAATTGTTAAACAAAGTGTTTACTTAGTTGTAAGTTTTAAATCCTTTAATCAAGGTAGATTGTATAAATCTTGTAAACTCTTAATGTTAGAAATGGATAATACTAAGGAGGGGGAGGGGTGTGAATCAATATTCTACAAACTTTTACCCACAATTGAATATTGTTACTTACTTTAGAACTCACATATGGAAGTAAAAGAACAATGCTAGATAGTAAATATAACCATGAACATAGAGAAATCATAACACCATTATTTGTTAACTATGAAAACCTTGGCCAGGGGGAAACTATTAGAAATAGGAATTACTGAGAGAGAGAGGGGGGGTGAATCATTAATTTACAAACTTTAGTCATCAACTAGATATTATTTATTACTTTGACCCATACATAAGAAAGTAAACAAGTAATGTTGAACAATAACAGTAACCATGCACAAAGATAACTCATAACACCATATTTTGTTAACTAGGGAAACCTTGGCCAAGGGAAAACCTTGATGGGGATGATACCCACTAGATTTAATATAATAATATATATGTTCCTTGTTAGAGGATGGACCCTATTAGGATTCAATGAGTAAATTCAATATATAGAGTCCCTATTAGGAGACTTTGAATCCTTGGTAGGAGATTCCAACCCTGTTAGGAGTTGTAGTGCAGTAGATGCAAGAAGAGCTCATTGCCCAAACATGCACTTCCAATTACAAGAAGAGCTCACTACCCAAAAAAGTAATTAGTCCTCTGGTATATAGGTTTTGTAACTTCTTTCTTGACTGATCTCTAATCTCAGCTTGATCTTGGATCACAAAATCAACTTCTCAAAACTTTGCATATATCGCTTTGCAAAAGTTTGCATATCATTTATCACAATAAATTGCCCACTTCTTCACACTTGAATTTGCAAGATGTCATTTGCATAAATACCATGCCTTTTCACAAATTGTTGCTAGGTCAGCTAAGAACATAATATACTTTTCCAACTTAGAGTAAACATCTAGGATGTCCATCCTAGTTGGTCAAGTAATTATTTTGTAAAAAAATAAAATTCATTTACCTTTAATTCCACTATTCTATTTTATTGATAAAACATGAATATCTATTTTCTGTATAGTTCTTACTGATGTCTGATGTTATACATATCATCATCAACATGTGTATTGTCTCCATCTAACTTCACTAGTCATAGTATGATGTCAGTAATAAGTTACATACAAAACAATACACTGTTGTAAACTAATTTCATACTTAGACATTTTTTTGGGTACCAAAAGCTAAGTATATTTATTTTTGAGGTTTTCTATAAGCATGTACATCATGTATTACCATAAATGAAAACAACTACATATCTTCATTAGCCAATTGTCAACCATCTCCCCCTTTGGCATTGATGGCAACAAAAATAGGGAAAATTGGCTAAGTATCAAAAAGTTGTCCAAAACATAATAATATCAATACATTAATTATCTTTTACAACTTACACATGCTCCCCCTTTCAATATGATTTCATATCTTACCTTACTTACAATTTTCTTATGCCTCTTCTCTGCCTTTGATATCAATGACAAAGGTCAGAATGTCAAAAACTCTTCAATATTTATACTTCTAGGTGATGTTGTCAAACTTACAGACAATCTCACCTAGAAGTTTAAATATTGAATAGCATGGATTGTGGAAATTGGTTAGAATTAATGTAAAAAACTATCAAAACTATTCATGTGCTTATCAAAAACTCTATTCATCTGCCTTATGCTAATAACATCTTCACGCAGTCATTAAAATTTGCCTTGAGACTATTTAGACCTTTTACCCATGTATCCTTGGTTGTTTTAGCAAAAGTGAGAATTGCACATAGTGCATATGATGCAATCTTAACTGCATTGAAATTGTAGTATAAGAAATTTGAATAGGTGTCCTTGGCTTTGACACATTCCTCCAATTGTCTCTCAATAGTTGTTATCCTCAGAGCAATAGGATCTCTGAATTCTAATAATGTCTTCCAAATTTGTTCTTTCTCAAATTCTAGCTTCTTGATATCACTATGAACATCAACCACTTGTCCTTTAAATTCGTCAACTTTGTTGGAAGGTTTTTGTATTTGGCTTGATAGAGCTTCTAGCTCACTCAGCTTTCCTTGAGTCTTACTATCAAAATCCTTGGTCAACTTATGAGATAAAGTACTCTCAATGTACAATACCTTTCCATCTTGTTGACATCTAGGTAAAAGTACAAAGTTGTATCACCTTTTAGGCTGACTTATCAGAACGACTAAATTTGAGTATTTCTATCTAAAAATATATTTTGTTCAAACATATGATCTACACAAATTCACTCTAGATAAGTTATATATAGTCTCACACTTTTCTAATTGGAAATGTCAATTTAATGCAAGTTTTATACTAGTTCAAGTATCAAATTACTAAAGAAATAAAATTATTTCAAAAAATTGATATTTCAATAACTCTTACTATTTTTTATGATATTTTTTTAATCACATATAAACACCATTTTATAGAGTTCAAAGTCAAGAAGATTTTCATATAGAGTTTATAGTGTTTTAATTAGATAGTATATTGTAATTAAAAAAATCTACAAGTACATATTTTAACACTCGAGAAGATCTCAAGTTTGAGAAAGAAAAAAAATATTAAATTATATCATTTAAAAAATTAAAAACCACATGACATTTTAGAGGAGAGAGTCCTCTTCAAGAATGTATAATTTTTCTCTTGGTTATAAAAGATTTGGTTTCAAAAATGTGGTGGGAGATGCAAACTAATAATTTTAGATGAGTTAATTTTGAATCGTTATAAAAGATAAAATATAGGTCTAAAGCCAATTTTTATTTTTCATTGTCCTAGCTATAGATGTTATCTATAACATAATCTAAGATTGAAGGGAAATAAGTTAATTTCCACATTATTTTATGGTGGGAACTAGACCCCTAATTTTCAGTGTTTTTCAGCAAGTAAAAATTTGTCTTTAAAAATTTGAAAAATATATCAATTCTTATTCCAAAAAGTTATTAAAAATTATAATCCTAAAATTCATTCATGTCTACACATTTCAATAGTTTACTTCATTATCAAATTCTAAATAATATTACCATTTTTATATAATTGAAGATGAACAATTATATTGTTGTTAGCCTTTTCTTTTATAAAAGGGTGACACAAGTTTGTGCTTTTACCCATCTGGGAAGTTCAAGACTTATCAAATCATTCTTGATATTCTGATAAATGGTGCTAAATAGATTAGCATCATGAGAAATTTGGGCCTTAGAATATGCAACATTCTACTAAATTGTAAATCCCTCGTCAAACTATTTTAACACTACTTGTCACCTCTATTCATGATCTGCCTCTGTATGCTTGCCTGCCAAAGTACTATGTAATCTATTAGTTACCTCCATTAAGGTTCTTTGTAAGCTCTTTACTTTTTTGTTCTTCTTAATAAGTTTTGTTAGAGATGAGATCAAGTCAATTTGATCACATCATCACTTGTTAGGCTTGCAAGAAAAAGTGGAGTAGATGAACTATATAGTTTAGTTTCATCTTCCCTTTGCTTCTTCTCTGCTACCTCCTTAGTTCTTCTATCTTCTTTCTCTTTCTCTTCCTTTTCTTTTCTCTCTTTCTCTTTCTTTTCTTCCTCCTCTACTCTTTTCTTCTTTCCTTCCTCTACTCTTGTCTCCTTTTCTTGCTCAACTCTTCCTTTTATTTCTTCTTCAAGCATTTTCTTCTTGGCTTCTTCGATTTTTCTTTTTGCTGCCTCTAATTTCCTCTTTTCCTGTGCAACTTGTTTCAACTGATCTTGAATCACCTCAGCCTGAGATTCAGGTTGATTGAAACTTTCAAAAGGGTTACTGTCATCAATGTTAATAGTGACATTTGTTGGAAATATAAGAAGAGTAACTGAGAGGGGAAGGGTGAATCAATTACTACAAAAACAAATCCCAGATCCCTTATATGTCAGTACAAAATACAAATAGATAATTGAATACTACTGAAGCTTAGTAAACACACAGAATGTTGTAACTTTGTAATAACTAGATTATCTTGGTAATTGATTAACAAATAAACATTTAGATGTTATCTGTGATTACCATTACATTAACTTAGTTACAAACGCATAAAATAAAATATCATGAACACATTTGACACCAAAATTTAATGTGAAAACCTAATTCGGAAAAAACCACTAATAGCTCAACTAGTTACTAATTTTCACTATTCTGAGGTGAGCCCTGTTAGGAGCCAACCTTGTTAAAGGTTACAAAACACATTGTTAGGTGTGACCCTGCTAGAGGATGTAATCACCTTGTTAGGAGTAGCCTTGTTAGAGGTCTTGAGAACAATTCAATGAAATTGCTACCTTGTTAGAGGATTTGCAAATAGATGTTAATCCAACTCTGTTAGGAGATTTAGATCATTGGTACAATGGTTAGAGAGTAGCTGTAATGCCCCGCCAAGGGATCCAAAGAATTAACTTAGAATTTCACTAAGTTTAGCAGAATTTTTTTTTTTCATGAAAGTAAATACCACGTATAACTTATGCACAATAACGAAAGCAATAGTAATGTCCATCTGAAAGTAAACATAGCATATATAATCAGATTATATTCTTTAAGATCCCTTTACGTTGGATTACATCTAGAAACATCTAACATATATGAATCCATCTAGTACAACAACCACATGAAATAATAATGATGAGTCCAATGTTTATACATTACATTTCAAATACTTAATCATCCACTGTACATGTCATAGGGTATGACAAGCTCAAAAGAATATACATACATAGAATAAGGTACATCTTCCTATTCCAATACATGATACATCAAAGTACATGATAATCACATGATATACATGATACATTATCATAGAAGACATATACATCCATCATAAAGATCAAATATAATAAACTAAGTGCACGGCTCCTCCCAACCGTTAATAGCATCATTAGACCATCGTGGATCCTAGCCATCCCTCCATGTGTAACATTCCAAATCATCAAAGAGATCATCGGTACTAGCATAATAGGAATGTCACTCCTAATATATACAACATCCTATGTAGAAAGTAATCTAACATGCACATAAAAACATAAGATAACCTCATCTAACATATGCTAATCATCAATAAAAAGGATACATATCCACCATCATGAAGGACACAACAGCCACGATGTCTCAATGAATCTCAAAATGATAAGAGTGGAAAATACACTACCACCCGACTGCATGGTACCTAAGTGGTCCACTCCCACCGTGCTGAGGAGATAATCTCAAGTCCGAAACAGGCTATCAAAATCATACAGCATAAATCCCTATAATTCCAAGAATCCTAAAAGTTTACTAATTCAAAGGTTCCAAACACAAACTTTGACATATAATCCCAGAGGCACACAATGACATGTAGGAACCTAATATGTAAGCGGGAAAGTGTCATCGCAATTATCATGTACAAGTTACCCTGGCAGTTAGCTAAAATCTACGGGTCCATACTGATTTCATTCGGCCACTAGTATCATCTCATACTGACGAGGCATACTACGGAATGCAAGGTTGCAACCATGCGTCTCACTACTCCCATCCTAGCCTATACAAGCACTCAAGGCATGGGTGAGAATAAAACTCTTATCTTTTTAGGTTCATTCAGTTAGTATTAGGTGTGAATGTTATCACTTATTAATCCAACTTACAATGAGTTACCCTGGCAGCCTCTTAGGGCCCCGACCCCCATTGCAAGCCACTTCCCGTCACTACATGCAAATATCCTACCCTAATGCTCATGGAATCATAAATCTCAAAATCACAAAAGATAATCCATAATAAAATTATCAAATATGCATAAAAGCATCAAATCTCCATGAGCTAACATCCATAGAAAATCATGAACACAACAACTCTCTGTTGGCAACTGAAGTATCACTGATAATCAAAGTATCCAATGGTTCTCAATAACCAAAATATATCTCAATCATACTGATTGAAGACTCCAAAAATGGTTGAGTCAAACATGTCACATCATGAATCATCAAGAATAAATCCACATCACAGTTCCATCATGGCGACTAAAAAATAACCAAGGATAACTGATCGATGACCAAAAAAATTGTGAAGTATCTCATACATAAGAATCTCAACTATAACAATCAGTAATCACATTCAGTACATAGAGCATTCCATCACATAACCATGGTTGGGTTTATAAAGATCGAGATTAAACATTATCATGACATCACAATCACATAACTCCCAAGCCTCTGGTAGATGTCCTATAACTGGTCAACACTAGTCAACCCAAAACCCAAAAAATAGCATAAAGAATACACAATGCAAACACATGTTTCGGTTTTGCTAAATTTACAATTTGAATTTAAATACAAAAGTCTCGGTTTATGCTTCCAAGTTTAGAGAAAGAATTTGAAGGAACATTTATACATTCAGAATGAATACAAATCCATTCTTTAGTTATCATTTTAATCCAAACATCCCCCACCAATCTAACAATCAATATTTAATATACTTAATAAAACAATTAATTTAAATCATGAGCATTTGATATAAATCAATTATCAATTTTACAATTATAAAAGAAATAATCATATTTACATATTATATACATACTTATATATATATATATATATATATATATATATATATATATATATATATATATATATATATATATATATATATATATATATATATATTATTAATATATATACATATAAATACATATATGAATATATAAATTATTTTATCATTTAACAAAATTGAATTAATCAAATTCGATTAATGCCAAAATTAAAATTGAATATGGCAAACATTTTTTAAACAACACATGTTAATATAACATGTCTGCCGGTATGCAGGACCCTGCGGTCGCAGGGCTGCGATGTCAGTGGTACTGCATACCACTACCGTCGCAGTACTTGTGACGGCGGTACACTGCGACTGCAGTGGGGGGTGTGGGTCTCGTCCCCCCCCCCCCCCCCCCCCCCCCCAACTCAATGTATAAAATATTTATTATTTTTTTAAAATTGCTAATGCGATTTCCATTAGCGATTTGGTTTAAAACGTTTCTTAAAACATTTTCGCCCAAGGGTATGTTATCTGGCTTTTTTAACAAATATATATTATATATACATATATATGTATATATATATAAAGGTATATATATATGTATGTATATATATACAAATATATGCAAAATGAAAAATATCACAATATATGAGCATACATACATACATACATACATACATACATACATATATATATATATATATATATATATATATATATATATATATATAATTGTAAGTATAAGCAAATTGACAATATATCAATACAACTTCAATTTTTTTCAGAATTCCTCCATAAACCTTTAATTTCCCAAAATTTCCAATAATTAATCTAATGGGTTTGACTATCAATCTCAACCCTATCCCCATGTTCTTTTAGATCCATGCATATAAAAATTCTCAAATAAATTAATCTACCCATATTGAGAATGCACAATATATTATGAAATTCTTTAGAAGACATATGGAAGACACGAAGAAGACAAGGAATGCATGATGCAGAAATAGCATAAGTAAAATCAGAAGAATCTACCCAGATTCTGATGCTAAATCGCTCTTCCTTAGAAACCCACAGAGCAAGCTCCTCCCTTCTTCAGAGTTCTCGAGTCCTCCAATGCTCCAATTTGCACTCCAACCACTATGTCTAAGCCTCTATGAATGCCTGAATATAAAGAGCTTTCAGGAAACATCTAGAATGCTTCTAGAAATAGCTGAAAGGTGTCACCAACTAAGCATGGGTCTTTTCCAACCTTCAAGATGAGCCATAGGGTTGTAGACACCATGTGCTTAATTGATGCACTAACCCTCGTGTTGTTGACACTCGAGAAATAGAAAAGTGTGTTAACTCCCATGCAAGCTTATAACTCCAATTCACTTTTTATATAATTTCTATTTAAATATTTATAACTTCCATTTTAATTTTTTATAACTTTTATTATTATTATTTATTTGTTACTTTATTATTATTTTATAATTATTATTAATTTTAATTTCTAATTTTCTTTTATTTAATTCTTTTTCTTCAATTAATTTCCATTCAATTAATTATAATCAAAATATCAAATAACATGATATTTTACATTAATTTTTTCAAATAATTAATTTATTAATTAAATCTATTTATTAAGATTTAATTAATAGAAAATTCACCATAGACCTCCAAGATAAAATATGAAAACCCATCATAGAGAAAATCACACAAAATCAGTCTAAAGGTTAAAAATCACAAATCATGTCATCCGACACATTCGGTGGGTAAAATATCCAGATACTTGTCCTACCTCACTAGTACAATTGGCTTAAAGGTTTGGGATTTGGACTTGAGAATTTATCTCCCTTCTCTTATCATTGAGATAGTATAATAGGGTACGCTCATCCTGGCAATTCAGGGAAGTTGATACCCGGTACCTGCAACCTGCAAAAAAAACCATGCATGTACTATGAAATGAAACAAGAAATGTCTCCATCTTGTCAAAGCATGAACTATGAAATGCAAGGTCGCAACCATGCGTCTCACTACTCCCATCCTAGCTTGTACAAGCACTCAAGGCATGGGCGAGAACAAAATTCTTATCTTTTTAGGTACATTCAATTAGTATTAGGTGTGAATGTTATCACTTATAAATCCAACTTACAATGAGTTACCCTGGCAGCCTCTTAGGGCCATGGCCCCCATTGCAAACCACTTCTCGTCACTACATGCAGATATCCTACCCTAATGCTCATAGAATCATAAATCTCAAAATCACAAAAGATAATCCATAATAAAATCATCAAATCCCCATGAGCTAACATCCATAGAAAATCATGAACACAATAGCTCTCTATTGGCAACTGAAGCATCACTGATAATCAAAGTATCCAATGGTTCTCAATAACCAAAATATATCTCAATCATACTGATCGAAGACTCCAAAAATGGTTGAGTCAAACATGTCACATCATGACATCATCAAGAATAAATCCACATCAAAGTCTCATCATGGCGACTAGAAAATAACCAAGGATAACTGATCGATGACCAAAAAAATGGTTAAGTCAAGTATCTCATACATAAGAATCTCAACTATAACAATCAGTAATCACATTCAATACATAGAGCATTCCATCACATAACCATGGTTGGGTTTATAAAGATCGAGATTAAACATCATCATGTAATCACAATCGCATAACTCCCAAGCCTCTGGTAGACGTCCTATAACTGGTCAACACTAGTCAACCCAAAACCCAAAACCCAAAACAATAGCATAAAGAATACACAATGCAAACACATGTTTTGGTTTTGCTAAATTTACAATTTGAATTTAAATGCAAAAGTCTCGGTTTATGCTTCCAAGTTTAGAGAAAGAATTTGAAGGAACATTTATACATTTAGAATGAATACGAATCCATTCTTTAATTATCATTTTAATCCAAACGTCCCCCACCAATCTAACAATCAATATTTAATATACTTAATAAAAAAATTAATTTAAATCATGAGCCTTTGATATAAATCAATTATCAATTTTACAATTATTAAACAAATAATCGTATTTACATATTATATATATATATATTATTAAAATATATGCATATAAATACATATATGAATATATAAATTATTTTATCATTTAACAAAATTGAATTAATCAAATTCGATTAATGCCAAAATTAAAATCGAATATGGCAAACATTTTTTAAACAACACATATTTATATAACATGTCTGCTAGTACGTAGGACCCTACGATTGCAGGGCCTGCGACGGCAGTACACTACAACTGCAGTGGGGGGTGCAGGTCTCGTACCCCCCCGACTCAATGTATAAAATGTTTATTATTTTTTCATGGCGATTTGGTTTAAAACGTTTCTTAAAATGTTTTCGCCCACGGGTATGTTATCCGATTTTTTTAACAAATATATATTATATAAAGGCATATATATATGTATGTATATATATACAAATATATGCAGAATTAAAAATATCACAATATATGAGAATATATATATATATATATATATATATATATATATATATATTGTATATATATATATATATATATATGTAAGTATAAGCAAATTGACAATATATCAATACAACTTCAATTTTTTTCAGAATTCCTCCATAAACCTTTAATCTCCCAAAATTTCCAATAATTAATCTAATGGGTTTGACTATGAATCTCAACCCTAGCCCCATGTTCTTTTAGATCCATGCATATAAAAATTCTTAAATAAATTAATCTACCCATATTGAGAATGCACAATAAATTATGAAATTCTTCAGAAGACATATGGAAGACACGAAGAAGACAGGGAATGCATGATGCGAAAATAGCATAAGTAAAATCACAAGAATCTACTCGGATTCTGATGCTATATCGCTCTTCCTCAGAAACCTGCAGAGCAAGCTCCTCCCTTCTTCAGAGTTCTCGAGTCCTCCAATGCTCCAATTTGCACTCCAACCGCTATGTCTAAGCCTCTATGAATGCCTGAATATAAAGAGCTTTCAAGAAACATCTAGAATGCTTCTAGAAACAGCTGAAAGGTGTCACCAACTAAGCATGGGTCTTTTCCAACCTTCAATATGAGCTATAGGGTTGTAGACACCATGTGCTTAATTGATGCACTAACCCCCATGTTGTTGACACTTGAGAAATAGAAAAGTGCGTTAACTCCCATGCAAGCTTATAACTGCAATTCACTTTTTATATAATTTCTATTTAAATATTTATAACTTCCATTTTAATTTTTTATAACTTTTATTATTATTATTTATTTGTTACTTTATTATTATTTTATAATTATTATTAATTTTAATTTCTAATTTTCTTTTATTTAATTCTTTTTCCTCAATTAATTCCCATTCAATTAATTATAATCAAAATATCAAATAACATGATATTTTATATTAATTTTCTCAAATAGTTAATTTATTAATTAAATCTATTTATCAAGATTTAATTAATAGAAAATTCACCATAGACCTCCAAGATAAAATATGAAAACCCATCATAGAGAAAATCACACAAAATCAGTCTAAAGGTTAAAAATCATGAATCATGTCATTCGACACATTCGGTGGGTAAAATATCCAGGTACTTGTCCTACCTCACTAGGACAATTGGCTTAAAGGTTTGGGATTTGGACTTGAGAATTTATCTCCCTTCTCTTATCATTGACATAGTATAATAGGGTACGCTCATCCTGGCAATTCAGGGAAGTCAATACCCGATACCTGCAACCTGCAGAAAAAACCATGCATGTACATACAATATATATAATGCTAAGCTAAACAGACAATGGCAGGAAGTGGTGCATCATGTAGATCCTAAATAAGTAGGTGACTATGACTCCCTTCCTTAACCACATCAAAAATGCCATACAATAAGAAAACACGCACACCATACACATGCAAGTATGGGGTAAGTATCCATAAGAGCACTGGAGCTCCCCATGGTGATACACTAGGTCAAATGCTCCCTTTGGCCAGAAGTTCCTCGAGCTGAAAACCTAGCTCACCCAATTCCTGTGTCGTCATGCAATAAGGAGCTTTAGAGATAGGCTCTGCTCCAGGAATTAGATCAATACTAAAGTCAATGTCCCTCTTTGGAGGCATGCCTGGAATCTCACTTGGAAAAACATCTGGGTACTCCTGCAAAATTAGGTGATCTAAAGTCCCTCTCATGGGATCTTCCTCATCAAGATCATTTAACATAACAGTAAATATCTGACATCCCTTACGGAAACTTTGCTTCAATTGCATAGCAAAAATCATCCACAGAGATATAGGCCTCGGTATCCCAACTATCTGCACTTCATTCCCTTGATCATCTTGGCACAAAATAATCTTCTTCCTACAATCTATACTGGCTCTATGAGATCCAAGCCAGTCCATGCCTAAAACCACATCATAGGAACCAAGGGGTATGACTCGAAGATCCATTGCCGTATCAAAGCTTCCTAAGCTAAGCCCATGCTTATGAACTACAGAGTCTATGGAGACCTTAATGCTTGAGGCTAGTTCCACTTGCCAACCATGATCTTGCTTCACTACATCCAGCTTACACTTAGAAACTATTGATGGTGAAATAAATGAATCTGTAGCTCCTGAATCAAACAATACTGCAAGAGATATACTTCTAATTGCACCTGTGGTCTCAACCACTATTCCTTGATGATTTGCCTATCGCTGATCAACTACTGCAAAAACTCTATGAGCTCTACCTGCATCAACCACTGTAGGCTCTGAAATAGTAGGTCTAGGTCCTGAAAATTGAGGTGCTCATTGAGGACACTAAGCTACATAATGTCTAATTTGACCACATGAAAAAAATTCCATATTTCTATTGGAAACTCTTCCCATAGGTGGTACATTTGATTGCTGACGACTATTCCTACTCACAAAAGACTAGCTACTCTGAGCTGGCTGATTGGACTGATTCTATTTATTGTGTTGAGCATTGCGGTTGTTTTTGGTGTTAGAACCCTTGCCACCACCTTGAGCTTGAGAATTTGAGCCCTTCTATTGCTGTGTCTACTGAGACTATTGCTGATACTATTTCCCCTTAGAGAAAGAAAACTTCTTGTTACCACCTAAATTGTAGTTTTTTTTAGATCTTGATGCTGTTGGCACTCCTACAAAACCACCTTGACCAAGGTTGACACTTTGCTCAACAAGGATAGCTCGATGTACTACATCCTTGAGGGTTTTTGGCTCAAATACCTTGACACCCCCAATAATACGGTTATTCAAACCCCTAACATAACGTTGTGTCAATTGAGCTTAATTTTCACTGAACCCTGAAAAAGACATGAGCTTGTAAAACTTACGCTCATACTTGATCACTGACAAAGTGTACTATCTGAGATTATGAAATTCATCAGCCCTTTGCTGTCTCCATTCCTCTAGTAGGAATCATTCATGAAAACTCTCTAGCAATAACTCCCATTTAACACTGCTCATATCGATTCCATACTTCTTCTCCTCTATTGTCCACCAAGTGGCCCCAAAATTCTCTAAATTAGTGATCACAAATATTTCCTTAACGTTGTTGTTGAAGTCCTACATGGCAAAAATCCTGTCGAGAGAAATAAGCCACTGCTCGGCCACATAACTAGAACCTTGCCCATTGAAAGGCTTAACCTTCGATCTTGAAAGATCCTTCATCTGAGTGGACACAATGGACCTCTGACGATCCTTCCGAGGACTTCTAGATCTGGGTCTATGCTCTTGTTTTGTCTGGTGCACTTTGGGAAATTCTTGAATAGGAGGTAGATGTTCTAGAATAGTCTGCATCATCTATCTCAAACCAACCTCTTCAGACTCAGCTTGGTACTCTCTACGACTCTCTTCCTGCTGCCTACTAGAGTGCTCTTCCCTGCTCTCTACATGAGCCGATCCCTCATGGGCAGACTCATGGACACTGATAGCTCTACCATGACCACGGCCTTTACCACGACCTCTAACAGAAGACCTAGTCCCAGATACCGTCCTACAATAGTACAAGGTACTAAGTTCAGTTCTATGTTTAGGTTTAAGTTAAAACTAAGTGTTGAAGTATGAAAAATATTCAAGTAATAGTTCAAGTTTCAATTCACCTAGTTCAAGTTCGGAAAAATACACTTAATAGTTCAAGGTTCTAGTTGTTCCAAAATACCCAGAGCTCCCAATGTAGAAACTCAGGCTCTGATACCAAAAGTAATGCCCTGCCAAGGGATCCAAAGAATTAACCTAGAATTTCACTAAGTTTTGTAGCATTTTTTTTTTTTTTTTTTCATGAAAGTAAATACCACGTATAACTTATGCACAATAACGAAAGCAATAGTAATGTCCATCTGAAAGTAAACATAACATATATAATCAGATTATATTCTTTAAGATCCCTTTATGTTGGATTACATCTAGAAACATCTAACATATATGAATCCATCTAGGACAACAGCCACATGAAATAATAATGATAAGTCCAATGTTTATACATTACATTTCAAATAATTAATCATCCACTATACATGTCACAGGGTATGACAAGCTCAAAAGAATATACATACATAGAATAAGGTACATCTTCCTATTCCAATCCATGATACATCAAAGTACATGATAATCACATGATATACATGATACATTATCATAGAAGACATATACATCCATCATAAAGATCAAACATAATAAACTAAGTGCACGACTCCTTCCAATTATTAATAGCATCATTAGACAATCGTGGATCCTACCCATCCCTCCATGCGTAACATTCCAAATCACCGAAGAGATCATTGGTACTAACATAATAGGAATGTCACTCCTAATATATACAACATCCTATGTAGAAAGTAATCTAACATGCACATAAAAGAATAAGATAGCCTCATCTAACATATGCTAATCATCAATAAAAAGGATACATATCCACCATCATGAAGAACGCAACAGCCACGATGTCTCAATGAATCTCAAAATGATAAGAGTGGAAAATACACTACCACCCGACTGCGTGGTACCTAAGTGGTCCACTCCCACCATGCTGAGGAGATAATCTCAAGTCCCAAATAGGCTATTAAAATCACATAGCATAAATCTCTATAAGTCCAAGAATCCTAAAAGTTTACTAACTCAAAGGTTCCAAACACAAAATCTGACATCTAATCCTAGAGGCACACAATGACATGTAGGAACCTACTATGCAAGCAGGAAAGTGTCATCACAATTATCATGTATAAGTTACCCTGGCAGTTAGCTAAATTCCATGGGTCCATACTGATTTCATGCGGCCACTAGTATCTTGATTTCATGCAGCCACTAGTATCCTCTCATACTGACGAGGCATACTACAAAATGCAAGGTCATAACCATGCATCTCACTACTCCCATCCTAGCCTGTACAAGCACTCAAGGCATAGGCGAGACCAAAACTCTTATCTTTTTAAGTTCATTCAGTTAGTATTAGGTGTGAATGTTATCACTTATTAATCCAACTTACAATGACTTTCTCTGGCAGCCTCTATGGGCCTCGACCACCATTGCAAGCCACTTCTCGTCACTACATGTAGATATCCTACCCTAATGCTCATGGAATCATAAATCTCAAAATCACAAAATATAATCCATAATAAAATCATCAAATATTCATAAAAGCATCAAATCTCCATGAGCTAACATCCATAGAAAATCATGAACACAACAGCTCTTTATTGGCAACTAAAGTATCACTGATAATCAAAGTATCCAATGGTTCTCAATAACCAAAATATATCTCAATCATACTGATCAAAGACTCCAAAAATGGTTGAGTCAAACATGTCACATCATGACATCATCAAGAATAAATCCACATCACAGTCTCATCATGGTGACTAGAAAATAACCAAGGATAACTGATCGATGACCAAAAAAATGGTTAAGTCAAGTATCTCATACATAAGAATCTCAACTATAGCAATCAGTAATCACATTCAATACATAGAGCATTCCATCACATAACCATGGTTGGGTTTATAAAGATCGAGATTAAACATCATCATGACATCACAATCGCATAACTCCCAAGCCTCTGGTAGACATCCTATAATTGGTCAACACTAGTCAACCCAAAACCCAAAACAATAGCATGAAGAATACACAATGCAAACACATGTTTTGGTTTTGCTAAATTTACAATTTGAATTTAAATGCAAAAGTCTCAATTTATGCTTCCAAGTTTAGAGAAAGAATTTGAAGGAACATTTATACATTTAGAATGAATACGAATCCATTCTTTAATTATCATTTTAATCCAAATGTCCCCCACCAATCTAACAATCAATATTTAATATAATTAATAAAATAATTAATTTAAATCATGAGCCTTTGATATAAATCAATTATCAATTTTACAATTATTAAACAAATAATCATATTTACATATTATACACATACTTATATATATATATATATATATATATATATAATTAAAATATATACATATAAATACATATATGAATATATAAATTATTTTATCATTTAACAAAATTGAATTAATCAAATTCGATTAATGCCAAAATTAAAATCGAATATGGCAAACATTTTTTAAACAACACATTTATATAACATGTCTGCCAGTATGTAGGACCCTGCGGTCGCAAGGCCTGCAACATCAGTGGTACTGCGTACCACTGCCATCGCAGTACCTGCGATGGCGGTACATTGCGACCACAGTGGGGGGTGCAGGTCTCCTTCCCCCCCCCGACTCAATGTATAAAATGTTTATTATTTTTTTTTAAATTGCTAACGCGATTTCCATTGGCGATTTGGTTTAAAACGTTTCTTAAAACTTTTTCACCCAGGGGTATGTTATCCAATTTTTTTAACAAATATATATTATATATATGTATATATGTATATATATATATAAAAAGGTGTGTATATATATATATATGTATGTATGTATATATATATATATGTATGTATGTATATATATATATATATATATATATATATATATATATATATATATATATATATATATATATATATGTATGTATGTATGTATGTATATATATACAAATATATGTAGAATTAAAAATATCATAATATATGAGCATATATATATATATATATATATATATATGTAAGTATAAGCAAATTGACAATATATCAATACAACTTCAATTTTTTTCAGAATTCCTCCATAAACCTTTAATCTCCTAAAATTTCCAATAATTAATCTAATGGGTTTGACTATGAATCTCAACCCTAGCCCCATGTTCTTTTAGATCCATACATATAAAAATTCTCAAATAAATTAATCTACCCATATTGAGAATGCACAATAAATTATGAAATTCTTCAGAAGACATATGGAAGACATGAAGAAGACAGAGAATGCATGATGCAGAAATAGCATAAGTAAAATCACAAGAATCTACCTGGATTCTGATGCTAAATCGCTCTTCCTCAAAAACCCGCAGAGCAAGCTCCTCCCTTCTTCAGAGTTCTCGAGTCCTCCAATGCTCCAATTTTCACTCCAACCGCTATGTCTAAGCCTCTATGAATGCCTGAATATAAAGAGCTTTCAAGAAACATCTAGAATGCTTCTAGAAATGGCTGAAAGGTGTCACCAACTAAGCATGGGTCTTTTCCAACCTTCAAGATGAGCCATAGGGTTGTAGACACCATGTGCTTAATTGATGCACTAACCCCCATGTTGTTGACACTTGAGAAATAGAAAAGTGCGTTAACTCCCATGCAAGAATAACTGCAATTCACTTTTTAGATAATTTCTATTTAAATATTTATAACTTCCATTTTAATTTTTTATAACTTTTATTATTATTATTTATTTGTTACTTTATTATTATTTTATAATTATTATTAATTTTAATTTCTAATTTTCTTTTATTTAATTCTTTTTCCTCAATTAATTCCCATTCAATTAATTATAATCAAAATATCTAATAACATGATTTTTTATATTAATTTTCTCAAATAATTAATTTATTAATTAAATCTATTTATTAAGATTTAATTAATAGAAAATTCACCATAGACCGCCAAGATAAAATATGAAAACCCATCATATAGCAAATCACACAAAATTAGTCTAAAGGTTAAAAATCACAAATCATGTCATCTGACACATTCGGTGGGTAAAATATCCAGATACTTGTCCTACCTCACTAGGACAATTGGCTTAAAGGTTTGGGATTCAGACTTGAGAATTTATCTCCCTTCTCTTATCATTGAGATAGTATAATAGGGTATGCTCATCCTGGCAATTCAAGGAAGTCGATACCTGGTACCTGTAACCTGCAGAAAAAACCATGCATGTACATACAATATATATAATGCTAAGCTAAACAGACAATGGCAGGAAGTGGTGCATCGTGTAGATCCCGACTAAGCAGGTGACTACGACTTTCTTCCTTAACCACATCAGAAATGCCATACAATAAGAAAACATGCACACCATACACATGCAAGTATGGGGTAAGTATCCATAATAAAACACATAAGATAATAACCATCAACTAATCATCAATAATAGCTGAAAACAATATAATGATCATCATGTATGCATGAAATGTAAAGTCTAAATAATCTCATCACATAATCTCTGAATCCATAACATAATGTCTGATACTCTCAAAACAATACCATTAATCCATCAACATAAAACTAGTCTGTCATAGTCTGATAATAACAACAACAATATGTCCAGAAAAGATGTGAACGAGGGTAGGCACTATAGTAACACTAAGATGACCTGATTTGAATGCAATTGAATTGCTAATTACAGATCTCTTTTTAGGATTGTACTTGATCCTTCATAATCAAATATAGCTTTGCTACTCCACAAGGATATGTTTCTTATCCTTTAAATTCACTTTCTCTGCTCATCATTAGATCTTTAATCACATCATCATTACTTTCACTATCACAACTTGACCTTATACTTATATCTTCGACTTTGTCAAGTCAGCTCAAATACAACTTAGAATAATTAATATTCATTAGCTCAAATGGCTAGAATTAATAGATAAATCAATTAAGCTTAATACAACAATATAATAAAATCCTTCATTAGCCAACCCAGCTTTATAGAAACTAACTTAGAAACAATTTCCTATGTTAACCAACTGAAGCTTGGTTAACACTTACGAAAATCCTATGGTAACTGAGTGAGCTCGGTTACACTAGTTCCATCCAACTTTCCTTCATTAACCAAGTGAGCTTAGTTAACACTCACTTCTTGCAACTTTTCTTTCAACACTTGAGTGAACTCGGTAGACACTGCCTTTAGAACTAGGAAAACATAGGAATACTCGATAGACACTGAGAACTTGCAAGAGTGAGCTCGACATATACTGACTGATAATGATATGACATTTGTGTAACATCAAATACAACACACATTTAACCAATTGTATCCAACAACATTGGTTTGGTTGATCTACACAATGTCACCACTTACAGACACTTCTAAAGTTTTGGGTACTAGTGTAGGTGTTTCCTTTGACTCTATCATCATCTAACTAATAGCTATAGTTGTTTCACTCCTTATTGTATCCTTCTCACACACTCATAATTTATAATTTAAATTAATTCTAGTTTATATTAGACAAGTAAAAAATACTTTTATTATATTTAAACTAACAATACTTAAGAAATAGTCTTAAGATTAAAGTAAATTAAATGGCTTGAAGGAAAAAAAAAAATTGTTCTCCATAGAAACAAAGTGGCAAATAATTCATTAGAAAAATAACAAGCCTTCTTTGCAAGGACAAAATATGACTCCATGCCCATCTAACTTAGGAACTCTATCACTAGCCTTGTAGTGCCTCTCCCATTTGACTTTTGTAAGATGTCCTGATGGATGCACCCTTGCTGATCTTTTGTTGTGATGGATCATGATTGTGACCCTGAGTGGTCTACACCATCGAGGTGTTCGGATTTATGTTTCTGTATCAGTTGCTTTGATTATGCTTTTGACTAATCTTTGAGATTATGATGTGATTTTTGGTTCACTGAGGTTTGTGCCAGTGGTTACCAGGATCGATGTGGTATCATGAGGTTGTTCCGTGATTACCCTGAGATGTGTGCAGAGATTGCACTGTGTACCATTACCATGCTACACTGGACTAGGTTCCTGTAGCAGTGGTTAGTCATGTTTATGACTGTTTTTGCTTATGTGTTTTAAATGCCTTTTTAATGCAGAGTAATCAATCATTATTAAATGCTTAAGTAATTAGAATGGATTGTCCATGTTGATTTATTTGGTTATGTGCTGCAGGCATTTACCTTGTTATATTTTTGATTAGAGAGATATTTGTTACTCATGTGATGTTTTACATTTGAGATGACCTGAGGGTCGAATGTTACTCTTTGATTCGAGTATCATAGATAATAGACTACTATGCTATTTAGTTAATCATATTGCATGATGATGCCATTTTGAGATGACAGTGTGTTTTATGATGTTATCTGGTTATTTGGTATTTGGACATACCTCTGATTTTGTTATGTGATGGATTTAATGCTATGGTTATTTACTTCATTCTTGCGTTGCTATGCCTTTTGCGAACGTGAGTGATGTAAATAGATTATTTTAATATAATTAAATAAATGGTTAAATTAGGTGATTTAATACATTTATTGCTTTGGCTATGTTATTATATGCAATTGCACTTGATCGTGTTGTTTAGTGTGCATGATTTATATCCTTGGCAGTGGCACATGGAGTTAGTGATTCAACCGTTCATATTTTACCAATGTCGTCCTTGTATGGTCGACGTATCCTTAATTAAATGTTTAATTTAAACCTTTCGGTGATTATTAAATTCGAACTCATTTGCATTATGTGATTAGACCAGTAAGCGTGTCTGTGCATTTAGAGTTTCACTTTGTCGCGAAAGTTGTTTAAGAGATTTATGTGTTTTTGGGTTTTCGGGCTTTTAAATTATTTTATTTTAATTTCTAGCAGCTTTGCCATAGATGAATTCCTATTTATAGGAATAGCCTGTTTTCGTTTGGGTCGATTTGGGGTTTAACTGGATTGGCTGGTTAAATGCCCTAATCGATTATTCACCCAAAAAGTGAATAAATATCCAAAAAGGAATTTAATTCCAGACTTCTCACTTTCAAATTGGAAAGTTGGAGAGTAAAACCCAAAATCCTCTTCATGAGGATTTAGTGTTTTGTTCCTTGTGGGAGCTACGAGCGTGGGATCGTCGCGAGGTTGGGCTCGTTGGATCCAGCTCGGGGAAACCTTGGATTGCCGTGATTTTTAGCTACTTCTGCGGGATATTTATTTTATGGTTCAGATTCCCGTTTTGCCCTTTTGGCTGCAAGGTAGGGCTTTCCCGTTTTATTGTTTCTACTCTGTTTCAGCTTCTATTTTTGGTAGTCGTTTGTTTGGAGGCTGAGAACTAGTGTTCCCCTCTGTTTCTGTATGCTAGTTCTACCCGGTTGGGCGGGTATGAACGTTTCTCTATTTTTTGAGATGAGGGTTTGGGATTTTACGCCGTTATGCTGGCCGTTTTTGCATACGGTGTCCGATTTTATTTATTTTTGGATTTTTGGGGTTTTTGAACCCAAAGGCCAAATGGGTTTTAATTTTGTAGTTTTCCAAATTTTTGGGGTTTTTATCTCGTTTTGCGTGCCGCCCTATTTTCTCGAGTTTTCTTGGCACAATGTGGGTCGTGGACCTTGATGATCCGTTTGAATATCAGTCAGACCACTTTAGCACTTTTATGTTGCATTGGGATGCGTATTGCATCCGTACTCCCGATGTTGTGTTCCGTTGAGTGATTTTATATTTGTTATGTTTTTGTTGGACCTTTGCTTTTGTTTCGTGAACGCTAGGATTCGTGTAGAATCCATACTCTCGGATTGAGGCCGATTGAGTGAGTTCATGAAGTTTGGTCTTGTTACATCATTGGGATTCGTGCAGAATCCATACTCTCGGATTGAGGCCGATTGAGTGAGTTCATGATGTTTGGTCTTGTTACATCATTGGGATTCGTGTAGAATCCATACTCTTGGATTGAGGCCGGTTGAGTGATTTTATGATGTACAATTTTATTAGCTTTGGGATTCGTGTAGAATCCATCCTTTCCGTGTTGCTTTCAGTTGGGTGTTTTCTTTGCATTGTGTTCTCATTCATGTCCTTGTGTTATGATTTTCGTGATGGTGGTGCGCCACTCACGAGTACGTATGCGTACATTTGTTGGGTGACTTGCGAGGCCCAATCTTCTGTGGATTTGCCAGAAGTTATGATCATTGGGGTTGGGATGGGAGTATGCATGCCCACGGGCACTTGTCGTAGGATGAGCATGGGTAGGGTAGGGTAACATATGGAGGGGGCTTCTACCTCACAGCCTGGTGATCATTGTGCCCAGAGGGTTGGTGAAGGAAGCTTTAATTAAGTGAAAATTAAATATAATGTGTGACTGGTAATAAAACTAAAGATAATAAAAAGGTCTGGGGTGCAAGAGCCTTTCCGTTGAGGGATGTTGAATCTGCGCAAGTCCTAGCTTGGGCTTTTTGATGCCAAGCGACTCTCCATGATGTTAGTCCCTACATAGTAGCCTATTGAGTGTCTGACCAGGACCTGTACTCCTTGCATTGTCTTAGGTTTCTTGGTTGCAGCCATCATACTGTCTGGCATGAGTGTTAGCCTTGGATGTTGTGCTTTATGTGTGTTTGTGGTTGGATCATTATCTCCATCAGCATGGCGGGTGTGAACCTATGGGTGCCACATGGTTGGGAGGCGTAGCTACCTTCACCACTGCTAGGGATTGGTGTACATAGACGGTCTCTTATCCTAGTGTGACCGTTGCTGGATGTTTTCACTTGGTACTTCGGGTTCCGGAGTATGCTTTCTTGTGATTTATGCTTTCATTGGGATGCTTGTATATCATGTTTAGATGATGTTAGTTTACTTGACGGATTCCCTTATCATGATGTTTAGCATATGATTATATGACGTTATTTGATTTAGTAGTATATCTGTTGCTTACTGCTGTTTAGCATGTGATAGGTGATGTTATCTACTGTAGGATTATTTTTATGCTTTACTACTAGCATGTTAGATTTCCTTATGCTTATATTGTTGCATGTTTTAGTAGTGACATCCCTATTACGACAGTACTAATGATCTGGTCGGTGGCTTGGGATGTTACGCGCGGGGGATGGCTAGGACCCACGATGGTCTTATGATGCTATTGACGGTTGGGAGGAACCGCGTACTTAGTTTGGTTGTTTTGTTCCTGAGATGTATTTATGTACATTGCGATGTTGCTTTTTTTCTTTGCAATGTTTATATTCAGTGTGTTCTATGCTGTTGTAGTTTAGATGGTTGATGTTCTCCTTTTTGTGTTGTTCTTGCACTCGAGTGTTCATTCCTCGAGCCTTTGTGGATCCGGTACTCCCTGGTGTGGAGGTTCTTTGCTCTATTTTGGTCATTTTTGCTTCTGGGAGTGTTTTTGTGTTTCTATGGGCGACATTTGTTCAGCATGGTGCGACACTTTAAAGAGTATCACACGCCCATGCAAACTATGTCGTACGACACTGTAAAGTATCGCACGACTTGTTGAGAAATGTCGTACGACACTGGAAGAGTGCACCTTCTTGAGAAATGTCGTACGATGCTGAAAAGTGTCGTATGCCTTCTTGAGAAATGTCGTACGACACTGGAAGAGTGTCTCACGCCTTAAGGAGAAGTATCGCCCTCCCATAGTAAAAAGTGTCGCACATTTTTTGTGAAAAACCTACGCGTGCCATCAGTGGGCACTTTTCTTCGTGATCGAACCTTTTTTAGAGTGGTTTTGGATACCCTTTTGGGCATTCTTTGACCCTATGCTGTTGCATTTTGAATTCTTTTGGTTTCTCTTGAAATTGAGTTTTCATGTTTCTGTTTTAGTCTCTAAGGGTTTAAAATATATCGTTCAAGTATAAGTTGACGTATATTTTAATAGATGCGACAAATCGTTTGAGATAGGTTTCAGACCTCTCAGAGATAAGTTCTGGATTCTAGGAAATTTCAGGGCTTTAGAAATCCAGACTTAGCCAATTTTCAAGGCTTCAGGATTTCAGGCTTAGCCAAATTTTGGGATTCTGCATATTACCCTAGCTTGGTGTTTTGTTGATGAGTGGTTGTTTTTGGTGCCCTCATCATGTCCGTTGTCATTGTTGGTTTTGTTTGGGTGTGTCGGTTAGGTAGTGGCGTTCGGAGATTTGTTGGTTGCCGGGATTGTGTTGAAGTCTTCCGTTGCAATCATTGTGATCCTTGTATGATGTTGTCATGTGCATTCATACTTGTTAAAAAAAATAAAAAATCTTGGCTTGATTTGAATCCTTGTTTCCAAGGATCTCCGGGCGGGGCATTACAAGCCTAGACAACATACAAGATTCACCTCTCTAGGAGAAGCATTCTCAAACACAAAATATATTTTATAGTTTAAAAAACCTCTTGGAAATTATGGAGAGGGTTATCACTTTGAGGCTAAAATCTAGCAAGATGGAGACATAACTCATCTGAGCAGGGTTAAACTCCATCATAAAGAAAAGAATGAGATATTTACTAAAAACCCAACAAAGAATATCAAAGAAAAAGCTAGTTCTAAAAAATGGGAAATGGTAGAGAACCATAGACATGTTGAGGGTAAAAGTTAGATCACAACTAGAAAATCATCAAGAAATAAAGAAAACCCTAATAAATATTTGGTTGCAATCATTCCAAATAAAGTTTTGGTCAAAATAGAAAACATAGGAGAAAAAATTCACTCAAATTACCAAGAGTGATCATGATTATGTAATTTCTTGTAAAGAATTCTCTATTGGTTTGTAGGGATATTGTAAAAATCATGAGCTTTTTGTATTTTGGGAAGGAAGTGGTGCTTTTAAATTCAATTTCTCTTAATGGATTTCAAATGCTTACAAGAGCTAGGTAAGTATAAGCATCCTAAACAATAATTTCATTGTTGTAGAATGTGAAAATCCTACTTTCAAAAAACATTTTCTAGAAGGATCACCTGTGTTATTTGCAAAGGCTTGTAGTTAAATTTTCAATTGGTCTCCAAATTTTGATACTTCTTTTGGAAGATTTACATTCAAATTCAAATGGGTTTGCATTCCAATTTTCCTTGTAGAATTAGTGCATAGCCATATCCTTTCAAAAATTGCTAACACATTGGGGAAATAAGAAGTGTTAGAGGAAAAATTTTCAACTTCGAATATAGCTAGAATTTAATAAATTTCAATGCAAATAGAGATTTCAAACTAATCAAGATGATTTATAACCAATGAATCTATACAATTAAATTAGAATTATATCATGAAGAGATTAATTCAAAAAACATTTTCAAAAACCCTAGGGTCGTAGAGGAATTCTATGACCACCATGTTGGAAATATTTAGAAAGGCTAGGTTATCGAGAGGGGAGGGTGAATTAGTAACCCTACAAAACTTTTAACTTCAATTATCCAATTAGCATTTAATCCTTCTCATATAATCTAATCTAATTACATGCATAAGAAACTGAAAATATTAAAGCATTCATAACACTTTGACACATAGATTTGGTGACCCAGAAACCTTCCAAATCGAAAGTAAAATTGGGGTGGGGATGATACCCACAAGCTTTAGTACTGTAGTATAAAGTTTGCCTATTAAGGCTTACACTGATCACTTCTGATGATTTTCCTGTTAGAAGTAATAAGGACTGTTAAGTCCACCTTGTGAAAGGATTTACAAACATACAATGAAGTATGCACTCGGAAAAGAGATTTACAAAAGACTATTAAGTTTACCTTGTTTAAAGGATTTGACTGATCCTCTTGTTAGGATGAAACAATAGCTAATCTCTAATATGAAACTTGGTTTGCTAAATGAGATTCCTTTAAGTGTACAAATCACCTTGCTATGATAGATATGTCTTTGTTGCTCCTTATACTACTGTAGCCTTTGTAATTCACTCTTTTCTACTCTTCTTTGATTATATTTAATTACATTGCATTCCAATTCACACTTGGATATGATACAACTTATTACATATTACCAATCCAATTATACAATTATAAAGTTGGCCCAAATGTAGACACTCAAGCTCTGAAGGCTGACTCGATGAAGTTCTGATACTTGGCATCCACTATCAATGCTTGACATTGACATGTACTCAGTAGACATAGAAGCTTGGTCCATACTAATCACTTTCAAGTAGTCTTGAACTCAATCTGGACTAATGACTCCATAGATATTATGAAACTTTTCATATAAACTAGATCACGTGTTTACCTTTGCATAGCTTGGTAAACACTATCAGCTCGAACTTGGTATAAATTGAGTCACTTAGTTAACACTAAGTAGCTTGGTTAACATTGGACTTGCATCACATAAACTACAAAATCGATAAGCATTGAAAAGCTTGGTTTGCATTATTAAACTTGGCATACATTGAGATGCATAGTTTACATTGCTGATTTTCATAGTAATTGTAACTGCACAGTAAACACTAGATTTTTTCCAAAGGAATCGATAGCAACTGTAGCACTAGGTAACAACTAAAAATACTTGGCAAACATTGTTATCTATACAATAAGCTCGGTAGATACTTATAGTCTAATTAAGTGTATGTCACTAATAACAAATTTGACTGATATGTCAACAATATCCCCCTTTAGCATTAGTGACAAAAACACTTATTAGCTAAATCAAATTCAAAAAAAGTGTTTTCTGAATACTTATCCATCACCTTATGATACTAGCTCAGTAGAGTATACTATTTTTGAGATTTTTCAAAATTGATTTTGTAAGATATATATTTGTAGGTGGTAAGGTTCTTTCATATAGTATACTATACATCTTCTTGCTATATAAAACATATATTTACTATACATATATTTCTCCCCCATTAATTTTTTTTTAACTTATTACATTTTCTTCCCCATAACTTTTTACATCTTTGTCCATCTATCTCCTCTTATACATCTTTCTCACATCTTCTTATTCACACTATATACACCCCCTATACATATATCTTTCTCCCCCTTTTTAACACCAATGCTGAAGATTTATTCTATTTATTTACATGTTAATGCCAAAAAGAGATAAAAATTCTAAATGTACATTGATTATAATTTACAAGCTGTTGTCCCAATCCTCTTGCAAGATCCTACTTTTGTGTAGTACAATTTTCACTTCTACAAACAATTCTATCATATGATCTGCTATGGAGAAATTGTTGTCATGGATGAGAGTTTTAGAATGTGTAATGTGATTCTATAGTGCATCGATGTTGGGAAGAATCATATTCTATATATCTACTAATGTAGATCTGATCATTGCTTCTTCTCTAAGAAATTTTGCTTGCATATCTATCAAAAACCTTATCTTCTTGAAGAGTGCATAACTTGAACCAGGGTCAAGTTGCAGCTACTAAGCACTAGCCTTGAGATCTTCATCTATTTTGGACAATATTTCCTATATTTCCTTGGTAAAATTAGAAACATCACATAGCTTACCGGAAAGTGATGATACATTTGTACAAGATGTTTCTAGAGAGCCCAAAATTGTAGAAAGTTCTACTTGATAGATAGTTATTTGTTGAACAATGTGATTTAACACTTTATTTTATACCTTCTATAATAACTTATCTCTACCTTCAGTATCTTCATTAAACTTTTGGACTACCTTTGCTAGTTGATACAAAATAGGCTATGAAAAGTCAATGTCTACACCTATAGCATCTGCCAAAAAATTCTTTGCATCCTCAATAATTTTAAATTCTTTATTCCTTTCCTCTCTTAATCTTTGTTGTTTGGCTTTCTTCTCAAGGAGTTTACCAAATGTCTACATTTGGTCTAGATTAAGCTTGGAGGTGTCTTGATTAGGGATTACAATTTCCTCATCTAAGTCTATTTCTTCCTCCATCTCTTTTCCTTTTCCCAAAAAAATTGCACTCAATTGAGCCTTGGTCTTAACTATCCTTGCACTTATTGCTTGTGTGCCCAGAATAAAAGTAATTGTAAACATACTAGGACTAGCTATAAAAATTGATATTGCACTTATTGAAGGAATACTAACAGAAATACCTAAATAATCCAAAATTGATGTGGCAATCATAGATGTGTCCAAAATTGCTGTGCTCAAAACTAATGTATTCAAAATTGATGTAGCCAACTCAATAGAAGATGGAAGAGTCTATAGCTTGGTAGATGAAGTGGAGGTCACTTCATTCAATGATGTGTTGAGCTGAATTGGAGCAAAGAGTGATTGGACATTTGGGTTGTCACTAGTGGCCACAATCAATCTTGTTGGGATTGTCTTCATGCTTGATGTTGTCACTGGTTTCCTTGGAGATTGAGGAAGTAAGTTAATGACTTCTACAACCATCTTAACTAGATCAATTTCCTTATCATCTTGTGTTGCTTCCCTGGTGGCCTCTTGCTTTTGTTCCTCTTCATCTTCTACATTATCAAAATGTGTTGGCTCTTCATAATTTCCTTCTTCATTCTTTTCCTTATCCTCTTTATCATCAACAACATTTACATTCATAAGGAAATCACTCAGTTTATGAAGATGATAAACATTTTTCCAAGTGTTAGTTGCATTCCTTGCAACATGTTCAATATCTTTCATTAGAATCAAACAAGTGTTGAATTTTAGAGTCAATTTTTTATCATTTTTCTTTAGTGACTCTTTTATCTCTGCTTCTAATATGCTCAATATAAGCTACCTCATAATTTTTCCATAGATGTCTTTGACAATTTGTATGGCAACTTCCCATCTTGGCTTAATTTTCTCCATCAAAACATTAGGAATATGAGAAGCAAGTTGGCCTAGTGAGTATTTCCATTTACCCATTTTGTCCATCACCAGATCTATTTTCTTCTACTCTTCAACTGTTCTAATTGCATACTTTAATGCCTTAAAGTTTGTTATACCAGCTCCAACTTCTAGATCTTTCAATCTATCTTGGAAGGTGGGTGGAGGTTTCCTAAATATTATATCTCCTCCTTGTCAACTTTCTTCTTGGATCTTTTGGTAAACATAACAATGGATGGCTTGGCTAGCCTAGTAATAATTACCTTGTCTTTTTTCTTTAGGGGTTCCTCTTCCTCTAATTCTTCTTCATCATCTACCTCTTCATCCTCACCTTTTCCCTTGGTCAAAAAGAGAGTAGAACTTGTTTTTAGTTTAGCAATTCTTTTCTTTTCTTTGTTAACTACCTGAGGCAACTTGATCTCTAGTTCTATCCTGGCTTTTACTTCATCATATCTACTAAAATATGTAGTCTTGGGATCAACTAGATCATTAACAAGTTCCTCAATGATGTCTTTTGTTTCATCAATATTAACCTCATATCCAAGAGGTTTTATCCATGCAATTCTAGGCCTAACTGCCTGAATGTATACTTTGTCACTATCCATGATGAAACACACATCGTCCTAATAATCTTCAACAAGTTTCTTGGGGATTCAGTATCTATTGTTCATTTTCTCCTTAAATGCATCAAAATAGTTGTCCACAATACTATTATAGTTCTTACCCATCTTAGCAATAAACTCATTAGTCTAATATAGCACTGGCACATCTTTTTTCCACACAATAGAGCCTTTTAAAGGGAAATTTTTTTGAACATAAAAGAATAAAAATTTTAGCAAGAAGAAAAACTTACATAGGTTATTCTTTGATGTTCTGATGCTTTCCATGTTCTTGTTGAACTATTTCAACACTAGCTCAACAATGTCAAAAGATAGATTGTTCTTCACTACCTTGTATGAAAGTCAACTACTTCGCATGACACATTGTTTAACATGCTTAAGCTATAAATCTTGTGTGAAATGATATGGATGCCAAACTTCAATTCCACATCAGTGACACTACTTATTTTCATGCCTCTTCCATCCCATTCTGCTAGTGTTTTGTTTTCAAGTTTAGCCTAACCTAAGGTTTTGGTCATTTTAGCTTTGGCTAACATTGGGGAGATCAATGATTCGATGAACCATCTTCTTTGTGATCAATACTAGTTGCTCCAAACACAACTACCCATTACGCACTTGACTAAGGATAAACCTAATCCATTTTACTTGGAATTCATGGGGCATGTGATGGATGTGAGTTAACCCTTTAGTTTCCAAGTGTTGGTGCTCAGGTTTAAAAACTCCATTTCCACATAGTTTGTCTAGCGTATCATCCATTTCTAATGTGCCAATCTCTTGAATAACACATTTAAAGTGATTTTAGATATCATTGGTCAACAGTAACTTTGGAGGGATTTGATACTGTACTCCACTCAGATTTAGGATTTTTGTGATTGCATGACTGAGCTTGAAATCTGTTGCTTTCCATTCCACTCCATGAACCAACATATTTGATCCTTGCTTTGCCTTGCTGCTACTAGATGCCATCTTCACTTGGTAAGGTTTGAGAGAATTTGAAATCTTTTGTTGACAATTCACTCAAATCACTTGGATGCTCTAAAGATCACACTTCACAATAGCTCTCAAAAATTTCACAGTAAAAATGACTTTAATTCCATGCCTTTTATCAAAAAAATTTCATAAATTCTTCAGTACGAAAGGTAGATCGATTGACATCATGTTGATAGTCTATCATCCACTTCTTTGCATTAAACACTTAGCAAAGTCTTCGTCACTTGGTAACCATATGCATCTTCATTACTCCCAACCTTGCTCAATAAAGTCTATGACTCAACCGCACTTGGTAGAGAAGGTAACTCGATAGATTCTAGTACCCTTTTACTTGGTGATCCCTTTGTATCCTGAATACAGATTTGGATCATTTTGTTCTTTCAATCTAGAACTATTTTGAACATTTTCTTTGGTAGTATAGTCCCAGTTTCTCCTTTGAGAACTTAAGTAGAAATGGTGGATTCACTCAATTCTTGAGTGACTTGATCATCATTTCTTGGACTTGTATTCTTGGTAGACTTTGGAACCCATTGTTGTCTCATCTATTTTATGATTTTATTAGCTTTTTCCTTCTTCTCATTTTCAATTCTACCAGTATTCATGCAGTTCTTGGTAAGATGACCAAGTTCTATACAAATGAAACATCTTTTAGTAGTATCTCTTTTCCTCAAATGATGCTTTACACAATTCATTCCAATGTGTCCAAATTATCCACAATAATGACATCTACACTAGGTGTTGTAGTCCCAACCAAATATGGCTTTCACAATTTTTTCTACTAGATTCAATATCTTGGTTTTTCATTCTGATGACTTGTGTCCATGTTTCTTACATTTGTGACATTTACCTTCAAATCTTGGTTTCTCTTTGCATTCATTAGCTTTATGACCATGTTGATTGCAATTGTAGCATTCTCCATTGAATTTTTCTTTTCCATTACTCTAACATTTTTTTGATGTATGACCTATCTTACAATAGTGATTGTTTGGATTTCATCATTCTTTCATTTATTTTCCTTTTAGAGTTTAGATCATTTTGTAATCTTTCATTTTCAGATCTTAGGCTCATGATTTCTTCATTTGCATTGGAGAGATGATCAATAAGGTCTCCTTGTTGGAGGGATTGGTGTTGGATTTCATTTTTCTTTCCTTCTATCTCTTCTTTTATCTTGTTCTTTTACTCCATGACTTCACATAGCCTTACTGACTGAATTTCTTATTCTCTATTTGGTTTTTTTACTTATTCTTGTAGGGAACCATTTTTTTCTAGGAGTTCTTTGATTGTTTCATTGGCTTCATCTTGATTATTTGAATGAAGATCTTCAACCTTTTCTTCAATGTAGAGATGATCATTCATTTGAATTGCAAGTTCTTTTCTTCTTTTCAAGGATTGAGAGAGTTGCTCCTTTTCTTTCTTGAGTTGGGCAATAGCTATTTCCAAATCTAGCTTTTCATTGTCAATAGCTTTGTCAAGTCTGAATATCTCCATGGCTTTAATCTTTGCTCAAGCTATTAAACTTATTTTTGAGAACCACAATACTCTGATACCAATTGTTGGAAATATTCAGAAAGGCTAGGTTACTAAGAGGGGAGGGACGAATTAGTAACCCTACAAATTTTTTAACTTCAATTGTCCAATTATCATTTAATCCTTCTCATATAATTTGATCTAATTGCATGCATAAGAAACTGAAAATATGAAAGCATTCATAACACTTTGACACATAGATTTGGTGACCCAGAGACCTTCCAAATAGAAAGTAAAATTGGGGTGGGGATGATACCCACAAGCTTTAGTATTGTAGTATAAAGTTGGACTATTAAGGCTTACATTGATCACTTATGATGATCTACCTATTAGGAACAATAAGGACTACTAAGTCACCTTGTGAAAGGATTTACAAACATACAATGAAGTATGCACTCGGTAAAGAGATTTACAAGAGATTATTAGGGCTACCTTTTTTAAAGGATTTGACTGATCCTTCTGTTAGGATGAAACAATAGCTAATCTCTAATCTGCAACTTGGTTTACTAAATGAGATTCCTTTAAGTGTACAAATCACCTTTCTATGATAGATAAGTCTTTGCTGCTCCTTATACTATTGTAGCCTTTGTAATTCACTATTTGAAAGGATTTACAGACATACAATGAAGTATGCACTTGGTAAAGAGATTTACAAAAGATTGTTAGGTCTACCTTATTTAAAGGATTTGACTTATCCAACTATTAGGATGAAATAGTAGTTGATCTTTGATCTACAACTTGGTTTACTAAATGAGATTCCTTTAAGTGTACAAATCACCTTGTTGTGATAGACATGTCTTTGTTGCTCCTTATACTACTATAGCCTTTTTAATTCGCTCTTTTCTACTCTTGTTTGATTATATTAAATTACACTACATTCCCATTCACACACTTGGATATGATACAATTTACTATATATATACCAATCCAATTATACAATTACAAAGTTGACCACAATACATGTTTACACAAATATTATAGATTTGGCCCAAATGTAGACACTCAGGCTTTGAAGACTGACTCGATGAAGTTTTGATACTCAGCATCCACTATCAATGCTTGACATTGTCATGCACTTGGTAGATGTAGAATCTCAATCCATACTGATCACTTTCAAGTAGTCTTGAACTTAGTCTACACTGATGACTTGGTAGATATTATGAAACTTGTCATATAAACTAAATGACTTGTTTACCTCTGCATAACTTGGTAAAAACAATCACATCAAGCTCTATATAAACTGAGTCACTTGGTTAACCTTGGACTTGCATCACTTAAAGTGTGAACTTGATAAGCACTAAACGGCTTAGTTTGCACTAGTAAACATGGCATACACTAAGATGCACAATTTACACTACCAATTTTCACAATTAGTGTAATTGCACGATAAATACTAGAATTTGTCCAAAGGACTTGGTAGCAACTGTAGAACTCAGAAAAAATTGAAATACTTTGCAAACATTGTTATTTATATAATAAGCTTGGTAGATACTTACATTCTAATTAAGTGTATGTCACTAATAACAAATTTGACTAATATGTCAACACATCAAATTTCAAAATTCCTAGACTTGATAACTATAATGACAAGGTATTGATTAAATAAAATAAAGATAAAGGATTATTTGTAATTTCATAATCTCTAGATAAATCTTTAATGAAAGAGGAATTAAGTGAAGATCAAAATAAGGAAATTACCATTATCAGGGTAGATGATCCAAAACCTAAAAATTCTAACATAGATAAGCCCTCAACGGATTTAATTGGTTAAGATCTAGATTTAACTTTGAAATTTTATGTTGATCCCTAAGTCATGTTACCTATTAGTGTCCAATACTTATTCATATATTTGGCAGGGTTGGTTGGTCATCACTACGACCAAGCCATCCTATATAGGTTGAGCCTTATAATTAGATTTGTATATATTTCATGTATGAACTGAGTAGTAGTGACTATCGAGCAAGTCTATGATCGTTAAGTGCTCCAATACATGTTGATTCATCTAGAAGATAGTTTATGTCAAGCGTATAGATGTTGACTCACATAGTATAAGCCAAGAAAGTGAATGCTAAGTGTTAGCATGCAAAACAATTATGGCAAAATGTTAGAATGTTCAAGTGTCAAGTAAACTAGTTTTCACATAATTGGTTGTAATGGCACAAACACCAAGATAAACTATTTTTTCTGATATGGAGTTGTATTTTTTTGTTCAAAGATTCAATTATGGAGGTGATCACGCATTCTTTTATGGATCATTAATCCCTATGTAAGGTAATTAGTCAATCAGAAAAATGGAAGGACTAAGCTACAAAAGTGAAGGTTTTAGATCATTGATTTTGATTTGGAAACTTCTATTATTGGATATAAGAAAATGATCCAAACCCTAAATTCATGATGTGTGTGAGAGAGGTTGCAAGTTTGGATGCTGGAGGTGTAGTGTGAAGGGAAACTAGGAAGAGTGACAAAGAGGAGTAGTAGAGGGTAGAATATAGATATATAATATTAGAGATTAGATTAGATAAATTGTATAGAGGAGATATGTTATCAACATTTGAAGTGCAAAATGAAGAATTAGGTATTGATACATTCTAAAGAGTGTTTTAGGGTAAATCTCTTAATAGAGTGGTCCTAATAGACCTTTGTAAATCCCTAAATAGAGTGTTTACCTAGTTGTAAGTTTTAAATCCTTTATTCATTGTAGATTGTATAAATCTTGTAAGCTCTTAATGTTAGAAATAGATACTACTGAGAGGGGAGGGGGGGTGAATCAGTATTCTACAAACTTTTGTCCACAATTGAATATTGTTAATTACTTTATAACTCACATATGAAAGTAAACCAAAAATGCTGAATAACAAATATAACCACGCACATAGAGAAATCATAACACCATTATTTGTTAACTAGGAAAACCTTGGCTAGGGGAAAACCCTAGTGGGGATGATATCCACTAGATGATTCACTAAGCAATAGGATCTTGTTAAGGATATTGACCCTATTAGGAGTCTATGAAGTACATAGAGTGTCTTGAGTCCTTATTAGAGGACTAGGTGTTGTTAAAAGCCTCAACCCTATTAGGAGTTGCTTCAACCTTGTTAGGAGTTCATGACAAAAATACAATGTATGCAAGAAGAGCCCACTACCCTAACATGCAATTATACAATTGATTTCTTCAAAATAATAGATATACATATAATACTTTATGTCTATTGTATTTTTCACTTTCTTTGATCAACAATTAGATGTAGTTTGCATATCATCAATCATAAATCTCACATAGATCATATATATGTCACATAGTTCATCATATATGGCACACTTATCTTCACAATATAAGATCTTTACTTATAGCTCTCATATTCATAATTCATTTCTTAGTTGGCCTTCATGCTTTCACATGCTTGGCATAACATGAAATAACTTATGGAATAATATCCACAGGGTTGGATCATTATTACTTCATAATTATTTTGTTACCAAAATAATTCCTCAAGTCATACAATCCAATTCTCTACTATGCTCTGTTCTTCTTTGTTAAATACCCACATAGGTATTTTAATAATATCTTGTGTCATATTGTCTGTACACACCTCTACACTAGTATATATCATCATGACATTGTCATAGAGCTTTCCTCAACTACACATGAGTTAACTCTCAATGAGTTGTGCATACACATCACATCTTCTCTCGGTGCTACTACAAACTATCTAACACTTAGACAATTTTCTATCTCTAAATACATAAATAAAATGTTGAATATATATTTCCATAAATGAAAACACATAATACATCTATCTGACCATATTGACAACAATCTCCCCCTTTAGCATTGATGCCAACATTCGAAAAAAATTGATTAAGTCCCAAAATGATGCCATACATAGTCAGAAAGAAATAAAAGTAACTACACAAAATTGCCTTCAAAACAAAAAAAAATAATATTCATTTTTTGATGGATCATTAGATTCCTTATCACTCCTGTACATTGATACAGAAGTGTACTCCCCCTTACATAAACAATATACAACTTACAACTATACAATTTTCCTTCTACATAATACCCTCCCTTTGACATCAATGGCATAGGTGTCAAAAACTACATAAAAAATTGAGTGGTTTTCTATTGATCAACTTGATATTTCGGAAAAGCAATCTACATATACAAGTTTCAATATTTTTGCTTCCTTCTTCCAGTTCTCCTTCACTATATTTGGAATACTAATTAGTGTGGATAGTTCATAAGATGCCACTTCAACTGCACTTAAGTTAGTATAGGAATATTTTTCATATGAAATCTTTGCTACAAGACATTCCTCCAATTACCTCTACAAAATGTTGATCTTTGCTGACAAAATTTCTCTAGGACTAGAGAATCTCTTTGCTACCTTCTCCTTATTAGCTTCCAAGCCTATGATCACATCATGTATAGTCTCAACTTTTTCTCTACAGTCCTTAATACTAGTCTCTAGGAGTTGTAACTTAGCAATGAGTGTTTCATGTTCACTCAAGTTACCCTTTAATAGGCTCTCAAAATTTGTCAGGTACTTGTATGATAGTGAGTACTGTTCATACAACCTTTTTCCTTCATCAATTTTCTTTATTAATTCCTTGATGCTTCCATCAAGTTCCTTTAGATATTTCCTCACATTGGTGCATACTATATTAAATAGTGTTGCATCATGTTTATCTTGTGCTTGCATTGAAGCTACCTCTGCTAGAGTTGTGAATTCATTATCAAAGGTTTTCACCAAATCCTTGGCCTTTAACTGCAAGTCTTGATTCTGTAATTGTAGTAATTTTCTTCTAGATTCTCTCCAAGACTTCAGTTAATGTCTTCTCCAAAGAATTTACTGATTTTTTCTTCTCAAATAAATTTCTCAGTAAGCTCATCAATCCTTTCTAATCTTTATCATCTAATATTTTTACTGATGCACTAGGTATTGGTACTACATTAGATTTCTTTTTGGGGGCTACATAAGGTATGTTAGCCTCATACTGGAACACTACCTTCCTAATTTTTGACTCCACATGTTTTAGATAGAGAAAGAATGTTGATTCTTGCATTACAATCTTCCACTTATGCTTAAGTTTAGAATCTTCCTTTTTCTTCTCCTTCTCTTCTTTATTTTTATTTTTTACTTCCTTTCTCTCCTCTCTTCTTCATTCTTCTTCTACTCCTCTTCTTCTTTCTCCTTATTCTCCTCTTTGCCATCATCATATGAACTGGAGTAAGCTGTAATATTGCCAACAATAGTTTGGCCATAGGGTTCAAATGGGTTTTCTTTTGTGTCTACAGTTATGTGTGTACTATCCACTTGCATGGATTCAGTACCCATAACAATGTGTGGTGGTGAAAGTTCCTACTATGTCTCCTCTACTTCTTCCTCTTCTCTAGAAGGTGTAGTTTCTTGTACATATACTAGGCTCATAGGTTTGGGTTTTGCACTTACCTATGGTATTGTGGTCATGTATCTTACAATTGCATCCTATGTTTCTTTCCTAACATCTTCATAATGAACTCCCATCTGAATAATTTCTCTTCTTTTTTTCCTCAGCAAGGGCTCAATAACCTTCAAAATTTTGTTTGAGTCCTCCTTAGAGTTAACTTAATAGAGTTTATTTGTCATAGTAATCCTCAAATTTAGATCTTCTTCTAATACTTCTTCTTCCTATTTATAAGTCTATTATATAGATCTTCTGGTATCTTATTCTATATATTCTCAAACTATTCCTGTAAACCATATTCCTTATAATGGAATTTTCTAACTACGTTCTATCCATATTACTATATGAGTTATAATACTTATTCAGTCAAAAAAAAATTTCATCATTTATTATCTACATGTTATGGTTCTCCACCTTTGGTTTCCATGTTCTTTTTTGAGCTATAGTTCTACCTTCATGTACATCTTTCACCACTGGTCTATCTCTAACTTCATGCTTAGAACTATCAGATTTACTAACTTGCATCATCTTCCTCCTCTTTCTTGGTCCACTAGTGGTTGGCTTAACCCTTTTCTTTGGTGATGGTGTAGGTTCTTGCTTCACCTTCACTAGTATCTTTGATTTTCTCTATGTTGTAGGTTCTTCCACCCCTTACTTTTTTTTTGGTTGCTTGCTCCTTGTCCTTACAAGTTACACTTGAACTACTACTGCATAAGGTGTAATAAGGGACTACTCACATGGTTACACTATTGTCAAACCTTCTAAAGGTCCTTCCATAAAAATTGGAGTAGCTTCTAACACTTTAGACTATTTTCTTGCTCTCATCTCCATTGCAATTCCTTTTACCTCATTGAATTCCTCTCTGGTCATTCTTGATTCCTTAAGGATGGAATCAATTACTTTCTCTACTTTGTTCTTGCTCTCCTTATTGTGTAATTTAGAATGAACTATTCTCATTTTCTCCTCATAAGCTCCCCATCTAGGGTACTTTGTGTCCTTCCCTAACTATAGTATGATCTGTGCATACCCTTCTATGAGCTTTGTGCTCATCTCATATCCCATGGGCTCTATGAACTTTACTCTTGGTATCATGACTTCCATACAAGTGTTATCAATTTCCACCATGAAGCATATTTCATCCTTATATTTCTCCACCATAGAGGGAGGTATTATATACCTTCGTTTCATCTCTATCTAAAAATTCTTCATCATCCTATGTCATTATCTCTGACATTCTCTAACTTTGATCTGTATCTTCATTGCACACTCATTGCTATCCCAATTTGTCATTTCGGGAAACTTCTTTGTGGCATAAAAGAATAAATGAGTCAGTAGGGACTCAAATCTAACAACTATGCTCTTTGTCTTCTTCAACTTTGTAATTTTATCCAACAATTGCAATCTAATAATCTCACACAAATTAACTTTTCTCCCTTGAATTGACTTTATATAAGTTGCATGTAAAAATCCAACTAATACTAACTTAACCCTTGATCCATGGTTGAACTTATACCCCAATATCTTTCTTAGTAGCTTTACTCCTGTTGGTCCGACTTTTTCTGTAGTAAAAAATTTTCAGTTAAACCATAGAAAAGTCAGATGTCCTATGTCTAAGTGAAGTATAAGGTTTTGGATAAACCATCTATAAGAAATATTCGCCATGTAAGCCTTACATTCATCCCTATTTATAAATGGTCGGGCGCGAAATTTTCAAAATTCAAAAGAAGCGAATATGCTTCCGTATTCCTTTTCCTTTCTCCCGGGTTACCTTTTCCTGTTTGTCCCAACCGTCAGATCCGATTAGATCTACCACTGGCGTTACCTCGCTATTGAAAGTTGCATGCTCATTAAGTATAGCGAGATAGCGAGTGTTGTGTTTTTAAGCGGTGGGACCATGAAGTGAACGTGCAGCGATCGGAGATTTGCTATTTAATTGCTTTATTGTGCAGGTACACTTTGCAATTCACCATAAAAAGGGGGAGAAGGACCCACTAGAATATCTGACATCAGAGCCAAAATATTGATGTTTCCAGAAGTTCCGCCACTTCGCTATCGGAAAATTCAGGCACTTCACCGTTAGCGAAGTAGCGAGGCCACGTGAAAATCCTAAAATGATGACATTGCATCTTGCTTGTATCATAATTACACCAGGTGGCATGACCTGTCATAAATACTGTTGTCAGAATCAGTTTTAATTAACAGAAGTATTTACTGGGTACCCCCTTGCTTTTTCCGGCACGGAATCCTTTAAAGTGCCGAAGCTCGCTACCTCGCTATCGGAAAATTGAGGTGCTTCACCGTTAGCGAGTTAGCGAGGCCCCGTAAAATGGTAAAAGATCGGCAAGATCTATGATGACGTGTAATGGCAGGTGACTGTGATAAATTTTGACATGTGCCAGCTATGCAGAGATCCGATTCTCATTAATACCTACCTGACTAAATGTACAAGAAATCTAGAACATCAGCTTGAAGTGAATCAACGGAGCTCGCTATCTCGTTATGAAGAGTTGCAAGGACGATAATTACAGCGACATAGCGAGATGGGCCCACCGCCTTCTTTCTTAAGAAGTCCTGTAGCGTATCTTTCGATCATTTCTTGATCCAATCAACGGTTGTCGCCACCTCGTTATGGCAAGGTGCTAGTTCTTTATGCATAATGAAGTAGCGACATGCTGACACATGTTCTCCGTCGTTAGTGGGTCTAAAGGTAAGCGCCATCAAAGAAGGAATTATGTACGTGGCAAGCTCTTATTGGGTAAAATAACTGACATGGCAAACATAACTCCTAGTTGTTCTCTTTGTACCGCATGATCGTAGGATCTTTGAAGATCAACGGCGTAGTTTTAAATGAAAAATGTAGTGCCACTCTCTGTATTAATTAGACAAGAAAGCTTCGTCCGTGAGAAAAAACAGAGTATAATACAGAGAGATTGCATCAGTTTCATTTCACGTGAGAAAAGATTTGAAGCCATTCTTGTGCAGAAGCTATTACTGAAAGAAAAGCGTGCCAAGGTTGATAAGAAATTGTCAAGTTATCTGTTCGCTGAAATTTTTCAGGAATTCAAAGGAGATTTGAGACAGAATTCAAGTAAGTAAACCTGCCATCATCTCTGTGAGCTTTTATGTTTTAAAGAGGATAGCCCAAGATGCCTCCTAAGAAGGGATTTACAGGAGCAGTAAACTACTTGGATAGAAATGTGCATGATGATTTGCTTGAGTTACTTCCTGAGTCCACTGTAGAAACGGTGCAAGTTAAGAGGTTAACCTCACTCAATCCTAGGCTTAGGGTAGCTGATGGATTGTATGATAAGGGGAATTGGGTTCGGGATGCTCAAACTGCTCAAACTGGTTTGAGTTTATTCAAGAAATGGTTTGCAGAGAGAAAGTTATATGCCCCTCATGCCAACATTTGAAATTTTGATCTTGGGAAGCTTGTTGTTCCCAGCGTGTTTATGGATTTTGACCTGCTTGAAGCCATAGCAAAAAACTATGACCAAGCCACTAAGGTAGTGAGGAGAATAGATGGTGAGGCTTTAGTTACCATCAGTCCCGAGGAGATTAGGAAGGTATTCAGTTTGGGATCCCTCACCATGTATCATGTGCCCATTAATCTGATAGATTTAGAAAAGGAATATATATCCAAGAGGGATGTAGTTAGACAGGGTGCATTGAAAGCCCACATAGGCCGAATTGGAGGCCTCCCAACCATAACATCATCTTCTAAAGAGCCCTTCAAGAAATCATGTTTTAATGCCAGGGCAGTGGAGATATATAGGACCCTGTGCAGAGTCTTCGGAGAGGGCGAAGAAGACTTTATTCCGGTGAGCTTCATGTATATGATCACCCAAATCTCTTCTTTTGGTGTGGAAATAATTTTTGATTTTGCATCTTACTTGGCAAATGAGATCCATCATGGATTGGTGGGGATTGCATAGGGCAAGGTGGAAAAGGTTTGGGGTCAGTATTCCTTACTGATGCATATGTTTCTTTTTAAAGGGGCCACTTATTTTTGTAAAGAAATGGTTTTAAATAGAGAACAAGAAGGGGAAGCACTACCAGTCCAATTGTGGAGTGCAGACATGACCTGGGAAGCAGAAAATGCTAGCTTCGTTAGATTTGATAGGCACTTTGCCTCCAAACTAAGGTGCCTCTTATTGAGTGACAATCCCAGAATCCCTAAGGCATTAATGCACCTTGTCAGGCCTATGGACAAAACCCATAATCTAAAAGTGTCACATAATTGGGGAGATATTATCCCATATTCAGTCTCAACGGTCATCAGGGTCTATGGTTTCAAAGGAACACCCCATGTGTTACCCTATCAGGTACCCTTGAAGGTAGGGATAGCTGAATTTTTGTGGCAGTTGGGAGGAGTGGAGGAGGCCTTTTTGCACAAAAGGGGGACAGGATCAATTTTTCCTACTTGTACTATAGCCCACCAATTTGTGATAACTAAAGAAGGGTGGGCCTTTCTCCATAAATTTTTGGATCAATACAAAATGGCAGTGTCTCACTCTCGTTTTTGTGATACAGAAGGTTTCTTTAACTCTGCCCTTAGATTGAGAATCAAGCTGCGTCCAGTTCAGCATGAATTTTATTTTCCAGAAGATGTAATAAGAAATGAATATTCTCTCAATGAGCAAGAAATAAAGAAAGAAAAATGGAGAGTCTATTCAAAAGTTTTGGAATTCATTAATTGTTTTGATAAGAATTTCAGTCCTCTTAGTAATGCTGCAAACAATGCAGATAAAGTATATAAGCTCATGAGTAATTTCTCTGAGATAATGGAGGTAATGAATGAGAAGAAACAACATTTTATTAATTCTTTTCCAGATAAAGCCAGAGAAATTATGAGAAAATTGTGTTTCACTCCCAACATTGGAGTAGGTCCACTGGTGGTACGGAAGAAAACAGGATATACTATTGTCCGACAGCAGGTGCCCGTTGTGCATAAAGAAAAATAGATTGTTGGATCTTCCAGCACTGTCCTAGAAGAAAGACCCCCTGAACCTTCCCCCAAAAGAAGGAGAATAATAAGGGAGGAAGAATCCCCTGATGAAAGTGACTCACCTTCTCAAACCCCAATAAGAGTTGAGGAAGAACAACTCACCAATGAGCAATTTGAACAAATGGGGTCACAAGGAGAAATTTTTGTTACACAAGCAGAGATTGATGAAGGGAACCCTCAGGAAACCCCTGTACCAAGTTTTGAATTAACTACAGCAGATTTCAGAGGAAGGGAATTGGACCCTATTTTGGAACAAGCCAGTCAGTATTTTTTGTCTGATAACAATTTTGTAAGATCTAGGGCTTTCCATCAGTTTGCGTGGAGAGTAAACATGCACATTTTTGAGCAAAGGTGCAATAATATGAGAGCAGAACATCTAGAAATGGATGAGACCTCCATTCAAAATCTAATAAAGGAACAAATGGTTCAAGAGTTCCAAAATATAACCCCTGATGAGGGAAGACAGATGGTAAAAAATGCTAATGTTTTATTATTGCCCAATTGGGACATTGCTGACGCATTAGTTTTTAATTCTGTTTCAAATAATTTAGGACTCCAGGATCCGAATAAAGAGGAATTCTTGGGTACAACATTCAGCAATGATCAAGCTGCCCTTGTTATGTGGTCCCTGAGAAGAGGATCCAGAGTTACTTCATCACAGCCTGATGACTCAGGATTGACAGGGAGTATCATTGTAAGAAGAGTTGCTGACACTTCAAATGTACAGGCAGCCCACATGAATGTGGATTATTCTAAATTTGCCCTGGCTACTACGGAAAGAGAAGAGAGGGAAATGATGGATATGCATAATAAATATGAAGTAGTGGTGGAAGCCTATAATCAAGAGGTAAAGAGGAGAATTGAGTTAGAAAACAGGATATCTCAATTGGAAAAGGTACTTGGAAAGAGAAAAGTGGGAGAATCCAGTACATTGAGAATTGCATATCCCCCACAGTCATTTGTGGGATTAGCCCCTATTATTGAGATACTTGACACCCCTGAAAGACCCCAATTCTATACTGCAGAGGAGTTTGAAGCAGAAAAAACCAAATTACATGAGTGGCAGATAGAATTTAGAAATCAGCAGGAAGAGAAATGGAAGCAGGGTGTGACATACTTGAGGGATAAAATACAATGGTCAGATTTTTATGACCAGTTGACCAGGATTGTAACCCTCATAGATGAGTTAAATAAAGAAAAGAATGGACTAGACTCTCTTGCACAGAAGTGGAGACAGAGGAATAATGATGTTACAATTGTTTGTATATCTGCAGTTCAAATGCCTTATCATCAGGTTGAAAGAATTTTTGATTTATTGAATCAATTAGATAATTTTGAAAATAAAAGAGATTCTTTACAGAGGAAATTGACACTCTATTTTTCAAGATATCTTGCTAAAAAATTCACCCTATTTCCTTGTGCCTTAGAATCTGTTGATACAGTAAAGGAAAAGGACAGATGGAAAAAGGAAATGGATGAATTATTTGATAACAGAATAACAAACATCATCAGTGAGACTGGCTGTTGGTTTTGGGCAAAGACAAATGAAGAGCTGGTAAAAATACAACTGTATTATGCTGATATAAGAAAAGAATTCGACGAATTAGAAGAAAATGCCAATTCTTTAATAAAGATACAAAAAGAAACCCTAAGTTTTGATTGGCCAGATGATGATACTTTCAACAGATGGAAAGATCAGTTTAGTGAACAGATGTCAGGAGAAGATGACGAGGAAGATGTAAGAGTAATAGTTACTCTTGTAGTCAGCAATGATGACATAGAAAATCCCCAGGTTAAAGTGATTTTGCATGTAACAGAAGATGATACATCACTTGCAGACCTTATGGATATGTACTCTGAAGATGAGGAATGATTGCGAGAGCAGATCATAACAACCAAGAAGCATAACAGAAAGGGACCCGCCAAGAAGTGCTGTTGTAATCAACCTTTCTGTTATTCTTGTTTTTTGTTTTTCAAAAGAAGGACACCTGTCACCTACTGTAGCCTGAAGCTTGTTGCATCTCACATTATTTAAGTGAGATCCCAAGGCTAAAGAAGGGTCCGAATTTGGTTTTCACTAAGTTTTGTGCTTAGTTCTTTTTTGGTCCAAAACATTTTTGGAAAGAAATTTATAGTATGCTTTTTCTGTCAAAATTTCTGAGATATGGATGAATGTAAAAAGAACTGTGCTTCTTCTCTGAAGGTTTTTCTGGGTCTTTTGTAAAGGATATATCATTTTCAAAGGAAATGAATACAAGTTATGAACTGTCCCCATATCTGTTCTTCTCTGAATTTTGTCTCCTTTTTAATACTGAGCTACCTTGATGTTGTGTGAGTAAAAGCTTATGCAATTGATTGCAATTTAGTAAGACTGTACATCCATTTGTTATTGCTGTTAATTCAATGGATTAAGTAAAGGATTTGATGAATGTGATGAGGTTGCTCGGGTGTTAATAAGGATTTTTGAATGATAAATTCTGGTAAGAATTGCTGATGAAAATTCGTTGCAAGGCAACAAATTAGATCTAAGAATTTACTTGACTCTGAATTCCCAATGGATTAGGCACTGATCGAAAGTATTTCAGCCAAAAGAGAAGTATATTATAACTAGCTTTTTCAAAATACATCATAAAATCAATTTTCATTTATCTTTCCTGTAAGATTATCAAAGTTGGCCAGCACTTGCCTGCCTAGATTGTTTTAGCTTCATTTAGCCATTGTTGTTGGAAACATCTGCAGAGCTATAGAAGATTTCTTGGCCATATCTGTTCAAGGGATGTGTTTATCTATTATTTACCTATATGTTTAAGGATTTAGAGATGAGAATCAAAATGAAACTAAGGATAATTCTCATATAATTATTCCATCTTTGAACCATCCCCAGGTGCACCCACCCTGGTTTTACAGAGCCAAAAGAGTAGAAAACCGTCTAAGGTTTTATTGAAGTTGGGTCCTAATACTTTGCATATGCAAGTGATAATGAGAATTGGCTATTCTTTAGGTTGTGTATGTACTGATATCTGGGTACTAAGCCTTTTGTCGCTTAGTAGTTTTAGTACTGTTAACATCAAAATAAAACTCCAACAACTCCTTTGTCTTTAATGGAGTCTACCTTCATGTTTCTTTTGTCAAACCTTATAATCAGGCTTGTCTCAACCATCTTCCTAACATTCTTCTCTTTAATAGGATTATAACCTTCATTACTTAGTCCTATGAACTTATAAATTAGGTTATTTTCAATAACTATTTGTGCATCACCTAGCCACAACATATCATTGTGTACCCTACTTAGAATAATTTGAGTCCAATCGTGATTGTCAAACTCTGTATAAAACATATACTTCACTAAACTTAAGCCATTTAGGTGCACATACTTAGACTTCAAGGTTAGATCATTGTAACACAGTTCCCCAAATCCAGATAAATATCATCATCACCAATACTTTCTATCTTGCAGTGAATATAGCTTCTCATATCCTCAACATGAATCACATTCTCTAGAACTTACAAAAATGTGCCCAATAGGTCATCCAAAAGAAAAACAAATAGATTTTTCTTAAACACATATCATGGTCTATCACTTACATCATACACAGTCTGACTAGCCATTGAAATTGTAAATGCAAACATTAAAAAATTTGATTCAAACTCCATAAAATACCTTAAAAATGTGATTTGGGGCTTATACAATTTTGCACATCACAAAATTCCCTTCACACTTCAATTTGCTATTAAATCACTCTTCAATTCACTCAAGAAACTTCACAAGAAAAAATGGCACATACAATCTTGCTTGCGAGCTTAAATCATTTCAAATTGCATTGCACATTAAATGTGTATCCACCAAAAATTCAAATGTTGTCTCTGTTCACCAATAAGATTTTTCTCTAGATTCTTGCTTACTAAGATCATACCTTGACTTGCACACTTGACCATAGCTTTCTCTCTATGTCCTTAACCTTCTGTTGACTATGCAACTTCCAACTCTTTCTCTAACATCAGTTATGGCCAGATCATGCTTTACCTCCTCTAAAATTGCTTAATTCAGATAGGACAAGTCACAAACAATCTGTGACTTCAATGTCTTCTTAGGTGCATTGAAATTTAGTTTCTGAAAAACTTTATAAGAACTTTTTGGATCCTTAGCTATAATAAATGCTTCTTTGAATTCATCAACATGTTCCTTAGTTGCTTCCTTCTGACTATTGTCACTACTATTATCATTCCTTCTATTCTTAGGATTCTCGTTAGAGTTCCTTTTGTACATTCTACAATATCTTATTGTGTGTCTGAAGTTATTACATAATTGAGATACAAGTGCATTTCTCCTTTGATTATTTCAATTCTAATTCTTAAGTGCTCTATAATTGCATGCAATATATCTAGGATTATTACACTTGTAACACACAAATTGGTTCTTCTCTCCATTAGATTTCTCTCCATCATTGGATTTGTTTTGTGATATTCCTCTTTTATTACCTGTAGGGTTAGTATTCCTAAACATTCTACTATTTGCATTATTACCATCAAAATTAGGTTTCTTACATTCTACTGCTTCATGTCCATAACCATGACACTTATAACAATAGAAATGAGTGATAGGTATAAAAGACTTACCTATTTAATCTCTTTTCATATGTCTAATTTCATTACATATGAAGCATCTACCTCTAAACTCACATCTTACTTCCTTGGGTGGTTCATCTTGCTTAGGTTTATAAACTTTCTTTGTTATCTTACGTTCATCATGTTTCTCTGATAAATCAATTAATTCAACTTCCTTTGATACTTTAGTAGATGTGCTTAATTCAACTTTACTCAGATCAAATTCCTTAGGGGATTCAATAACTAAATCTAGTTTTTTTCTAATTTCAACTTTCTTGGATGACTTCTCTCTAATCAAATACCCAATTCATGTCCTTGTCATAATAAGATCTTTGGTGAAATATCTGTTAATCTATCTTCTCACTACTAGAATAAAGTTTCTCTAGATGTTGCTTAACTTGTGTCAATTCTTTTTTCACAATGATATTGTACTTTTCTAATTCTGCATTCTCAATCTTGATAGTATCTAGTTTAGATGTAACTTGACTAAACTATGATCTAAGATTTGCATTCTCAGTTTTCAATTCAGGTTCATTCTTGCCACCATTTTTCTTAAGACTCAAATTAAGTCCAAAAATTTTTAGTTCATGTTTCAAAATCTCATTTTCTTTCTAAAGATTTCCTACTTTAGCATCATTACTAGTCTATGCAATTGATTCCTTCCCAAATTTTAGATCATCAATGTTGTGTTTTAGTTTACCAATGAATTTTTTTACATCTTGATAACTATCTTTCATGTTATCTCTTTCTTCAGTAAGAAGGTCAATCTTATCAAGAGCTTCTTCAAGGTTTTTCATCAACTATTCCATATCTTCAAGGATCTTACTAAAGTTGTTAAACTTCTTTTGAGTAACTAGGATATGATACCAATTATTAGAAATAGATGATACTGGGGGGGGTGAATTAGTATTCTACAAAGTTTTTCCCACAACTGAATATTCTTAATTACTTTATAACTCGCATATGAAAGTAAATTAACAATGATGAATAGTAAATATAACCAAGCACATAGAGAACTCATAACACCATTATTTGTTAACTAGGGAAACCCTGTCCAAGGGAAAACCCTAGTGGGGATGATATCCACTAGATGATTCATGAAATGATAGGATCATGTTAAGGATATTGACCCTATTAGGAGTCTATGAAGTACATATAGTGTCTTGAGTCCTTTTTAGAGGACTAGGTCTTGATAGAATCCTCAACCCTATTAGGAGTTTGTAAATCAAATACAATGTATGCAAGAAGAGCCCGCTGTCCTAACATGCAATTATACAATTTAGTTCTTCACAAGAATAGATATACATATAATACTTTATGTCTACTATATTTTTCACTTGGTCTAATCAAACATTAGATGTATTTCTCATATCATCAATCACAAATATTTCATAGATCATATATATGTCACATAGTTCATCACACATTGCACACTTTTCTTCACAAGATAAGATCTTTACTTATCCCTCTCATATCCATAATTCATTTCTTAGTTGGCCTTCATGCTTTCTCATGATTGGCATAGCATGAAATAAATTATTGAATAATATCCACATTTTTGTCTCATCATGACTTAGTAATTATTTTATTAAAGATTTTTTTTGAAGTTGTACAATCCAATTCTCTTCTATTCTATCTTTTACTTTGTTAAATACCTATACTATTATTTTAATCATATCTCACACCATACCATCCGTGTTGAGATAATGGGTGTTGCACACATTGCATAATATTGTTATTTTATTATTTTATTTTTATTATGTAATGTTGTGCCTAGATGGAGGTGCAACATGTAAAGATTCCCATGGAATATTCTTAATGAGTTGTATTGTAACATTGTGAAAATATTTCATGTAATTATTTAATATTGGGGAAAAGAATTAAATGCCCAATATTAAATGTGGGGTCAGTGGGTTAGGTAGTACATGGTTTTAGCACATGGTTTATGTAATACCACTTAGTGGTTTTTGTGGGACTTGCTACTATATAAGCAACCACAAGGGTAGTTGTTTTAGTGAGTGCGAGTGACTAGGAGAAGACAAAAGGCAAGAGTCGAGCGAGAAAAAGTTTGACAGGTTAGCCAATGACGCATTTGTGAAGGTTGAAAGCATGGCATGGGATGTGTGGATTCATGCTTGTTCACATAGTTTGCTCAGTTGTGGCTATGGCCATGAAGGCTTCCATGGTTGTATGGAAATGGTATTTTTGCTGAATAATACATGATGATGGATGCTTTTGGAGGCTGGGTTTTTCCCTCAATGAGGGTTTCCCAGGGTATATCTTGTGTCACAATTTTGTGGGTATGTTTTCTATTCTCTTGCATGTGGATTTTAATTCCATGTTTATTTCAGATCTATTATGGATTATGTGGAAACAGTTATATTCTTTGTTGCCAAGTTTCTTTACAAGTGGTATCAGAGCTATGGTTTTATTGTTTGTAACCCTAGATTGAATCCATGAGAATGCATGAGAGGATAAAAGAAAGGGCAAGATATATGAATGATTTATTGTAGATCTGAGGCTTTTGGGTTTGCTGTTATGATGGGATGTTAAAAGATTTGGGCATGTGAAATTGTTGGACAAAAAGATTTTTTTGGACATTTCATTTAAATGAGGGTTTTGGGGGGTAGCATGTAGAAATGACCTCCTGGGTTAAAATAGACCTCACCATTGGATCCGGGTTGACATTTCCATAAATTTTGATATATAATATGCCCTAGTTTGGCCATGTTAAGAGGAAATGAAAGATTTTTTTCGGTTTTAGCCCATGATGGCCGTCAAATTTAATCCTGTCGGAATTTTCGTCGCTAAAAAAATAAAAAATGAAAAATCGTACTGAAAATGGTAAAAAGATTGTCTTAGTAAAACAGCCATAACTTTCTCTCAGAATATCAGATTTTAGAGTTCTTATAGGCATTGGAAAGCTAATTTAGAGCACTACAAGATGGTGTAGGTTTGGTTCTATGATTTTAAAATTTTGTCAAGTTTTAAGAGCCCTAAAGACAGATGTTCTTTATTTTGAGCATGAATTGGGGCATAACTTGGGCATACAGAGTCAGATTTTGGACTTCGAGTAGTCAACGGAAAGCTCTTGGAGAGCTCTACACATTGGTTTAGATTTGGTGCAGGTTTGGCATGATTTATTTGTTAATATATTTATCTAAATAGTTTATGATATATTTTGACTATGGTAACATTGTTAGTTTATGGCATTGGAGATTTAAGATTTGATGTCATTGTATACTCAGTTCATATTTTAGTTTGGTCTCATGATGATATGGTTATCAGTGTTTGGTTTGGATATGCATGATGACTTGTTGGGTCTACAAGTTGTGTAGTGTTGTAAGTGGTCTATACTTACAGGTTGCATTTATAGCTTGGTTATGGGTTGTCTTTGCCCATTGATCTTTCATTATTGATGCATATTCAGATTGGTGGCTTGGATTTGGGTTGTCTATGCCCTAAGTCACATGATTTTATCTTCATGTAGAAGGGATGAGATGTTGTTACCAAGTACAATCATGGCAGAGGATTGTGGTTGACTATGCTGACAAGTTGGACATATTGAGAGCTAGATGCTCGGTTCATGGATATGATCATGGTGTCATGGATTTTGGCATGACATGATTGGATATACAGGTACATCCTTGATGTTCATTAGCTTGGATTTTCTAATTCAGTTATGGTGGTATATCTTCTTGGTTGAGGATCATAGTTATTTAGTTTCTTTTGAGGAGCTCATGATGTGCACTTTGAGTTCTTTGATGGTTTGATGCCTTGGTTGATTCTCATGGTTAGAGGATAGATTTTTTCATCATTATGTCATGGATAGCTTGGATACACGGTTTAGTGGGAGCTTGTGACAGTGATGGGGTGACAGTGCAGGATTAGTTCCTGGTTTGGTTTATATCTTCTTGGTTTGGAGAGGATGGATTTTATGATGCCATAGGTGACTTGGTACCACGGTTGAGTGGGAGTTTTGTTGGCATTGATATATTTATTGAGTGTTTGCAGATGTTGGAGGTTTGTCTTAGATCATGTTGCTACAGAAGCGTCTTTGACATTTGCATGGTGCACTTGTTATCTTCATGGTGTTTGAAGATGGTTAGATCTTGAGGACTCATGGAGTTCTTAGTTATCTTCATGGTGTATGGAGATGGTTTTTCCTGGTATGTGGAGATGGTTTTCTTCATGGTGTATGGAGATGGTTGCATCTTGAGGACTCATAGGGTTCTTGGAAAAGGTGTGGTTTATGTTTTTATTTGGCATGTTATCCTTGGTATGAGGATGGTTTCATTATCATGTCATGGTATACTCTTGATACATGTTTAGAGTTGTGACATGTTATGGTATGTTCATATGAAGCATGTTATCTCTTTAGTTGAGATGGTAAGATCATGTTGTCATATTTATGTTCCTGAGGCCATGGTTGGAACTTTGACATTGATCTTGGTTTAGTTTCTTGGTATTGAGTACACTGATCATAAGCTGGATACTTCATGATATTGCTATGTTGCATTTGGAGTTGGCATGGATTGATTGGTTACAGGTGCTCATGGATACTTAGAGACGGTGGTGACGCTGATTTCTCTTGGATTAGAGAAGTATTTGTTGGGGCGGTTGATGGTTTCAGCAGGAAGTCCGAAGGGCAGTCACCTGATATGGACTTGAGAGGAGATTGTTCTTAGATGAGTCTTGGTTGGAGACTTGGGTATCTTGATGAGCATTCTCATTCCCCACTCTTGGTCTACTCGGCGGTTTGCTACTTGAGAGGTATAGCCCATTATTTTCTCTCAATTGCATTATATTTATGCTTGTCTTTCATGGATATGGATCTTGAGCTATGGTACATGAGTTAGTTTTGGAGGGTTTATTTGAGAGATGGTTTTAGCATTGGTTATCTCCATGTGCATATGTTGTTATGCTGGTTGAGTTTGGGAGATGGTTTTATATTTGGGCATATTCCTTGGATTAGGAATGGTTATTCCTTGGTTTAGGAATGGGTTTATGAGTTTGATCTTCTTGTGAGAGGCTTACATCCATGATGAGTTAAATATTGTATGGTTTGGGTGTTGTTGAGGCTTCTTGTTGGGGATTTATGGAGGAGATCATACTTGCACAGTTTACATCTAGAGGTGTGTGTAGAAGGACATGATACAGGTTATGATTTGCATGGTTTCTCTGGTCTTGGTTATCTTCCTGGATGTTTAGTTTTGCCTTAATTGGATTTGAGATTGGTTATAGATTGTGATCACTGGTTTGTGCTCATGTATGTCACGTGAGAGATGACATGGTTATTTCTTTATCTCTTTCCTCTGTTGGTTGTGGTGAATTTGGGAGACTATTGGAGACTTGTTATGAGAGTTATTCTTGCAGGATATTAGTTTATGTATTGTGGATGTCCTTGATACTACATGGATTCACTTCTTTGAGATGTTGTGAGTGGATTGGTTATAGATTTGATATTATCTTTTGCAGTGGGAGCTTCTTGGTATATATGTGGCAGGTATTGCTCTTGAGGCTTGTGATTGCAAGTTATAGATTGGATATGTTGGTGATATAAGATTCACTTGTTATACCTTTGAGGTATGGATAGTTGGATGGGTTTGGCACTTGCTGTGGGTGCTATTTTAGCTATGGATATTTTGACAACTATGGATACATGTGATTACCTTTGGATCAGGTTATTTGTGCTTGGCATTTTCAGCTGGTACAGGATTTTATGATCTTTTAATCCAACAGGTTGGGTGGCTTTCTCTTTGGATGGCTTCTATGTATGTCCAGTGGTAGTGGCATAATATGAGGTGAGATCATTCATGTTTGAGATGTTGGATACTTTGATTTTGTCGTGGGTACCAGGATGGAGCACTTGGTGTATTTTGATCCATGATGGTGGATGTGCTAGGAGGGATTGTTCCCTTGTTCATTTATGTGGCTATGGATTGACCCTATGCAATGTATACAACAAGTGGGAGATTGTTGAGATAATGGGTGTTGCACACATTGCATAATATTGTTATTTTATTATTTTATTTTTATTATGTAATTTTGTGCCTAGATGGACGTGCAACATGTAAAGATTCCCATGGAATATTCTTGATGAGTTGTATTGTAACATTGTGAAAATATTTCATGTAATTATTTAATATTGGGGAAAAGAATTAAATGCCCAATATTAAATGTGGGGTCAGTGGGTTAGGTAGCACATGGTTTTAGCACATGGTTTATGTAATACCACTTAGTGGTTTTTGTGGGACTTGCTACTATATAAGTAGCCACAAGGGTAGTTGTTGTAGTGAGTGAGAGTTACAAGGAGAAGACAAAAGGCAAGAGTCGAGTGGGAAAAAGCTTGACAGGTTAGCCAAGGGCGCATTTGTGAAGGTTGAAAGCATGGCATGGTATGTGTGGATTCATGCTTGTTCACATAGTTTTTTCGGTTGTGGCTATGGCCATGAAGGCTTCCATGGTTGTATGGCAATGGTATTTTTGCTAAATAATACATGATGATGGATGCTTTTGGAGGTTGGGTTTTTCCCTCAATGAGGGTTTCCCAGGGTATATCTTGTGTCACAATTTTGTGGGTATGTTTTCTATTCTCTTGCATGTGGATTTTAATTCCGTGTTTATTTCAGATCTATTATGGATTATGTGGAAACGGTTATATTCTTTGTTGCCAAGTTTCCTTACTATCCGTACACACTTGTACACTGGTATTCATCATCATGACATAATCATAGAGCTTTCTTCAACTACACATGAGCTAACTCTCAAGGAGTCATCCATACACATCACATATTCTCTCTATGCTACTGCAAACTATCTAACACTTAGACAATTTTCTATTTCTAAATACATAAATGAAATGCTGAATTAATGTTTCCATAAATGACAACACTCATTACATATATTCGACCATAATTCTAACACTTAATAGAGTAGACCCCTAACATGGTAGATCATCAGAAGTGATCAATATCATAGCTCTAATAAACAAACTTTATTGCTACAGTAGTGAACACTTGTGGATGTCATCTCCACCCCAGTTTTACCTTCACCTTGGAGGGTTTCTAGGTAGCCAAAATATATGTATGTGTCGATCATTTTCTTGAATTTTTCATGGATGTGATTAATTGTTCAATCTATTACATCATTGCAATAAATTATTATGTGATTTATTATATTGTTTAGATAAGGATTAGAGGTGAAGTTATCAAAATTGATATTTGTTTGAAAGAGTCAAAGTTTATAGATTTTGATTCACCTCCCACCTTCAGTATGTTTCTTCCCCATTAGACTTCCAACAAGTGGTATCCAAGGTTTGTTCTCTTAGAATAAGTTTAACCACTTGAGATTTTAAATCAAGGAGATGGAGGCCTACAAGTTGGGAAAGATCATTAAAAATTAGAAGCTTGATATATGACTTCCATTGAAAAATCTTGAAACAACAAGAGATGAGCTAAAGAAATCCTTAAAGAGAAGGAGATGGAACTTAAGTATAATGATACACAATATCATGAGGAAGATAGTGAAGGTTTATTTGATAATGGAAATTCTAGTGAAAGCGATGTAGCAATGGAAAATATATTGGAGAGGAACAATACATTGAATGAAGAGATAAGAGGACTAAGGATAGAGCATGAAATATATATAATCAGTAAGACTGTGTAAAGTGATCAAATAGAAAAAGAAAGTTGAGGAAGAGAATACAATGGTTGATGAAGACAAGAGACAAATTGCCACAAGACTTGATGAAAGGACATCTAATGTGTGAAAACTCACACAAAAGTAATTTGATATGCTCAACTAACTACTAAGTGTAAATCAAGAGTTGAATAGAAAAGATGTGGAGATTATAAATCTAAGATCAAAGAATGATCAACTAAAGAATGAGTTAAGATCTAAGAAGGAATTCATTGAGAGAATGAATAAACCAAAAGAAGCTATGAGATAATTTGAGGAACTGATGAGAACATAGGGAAGCTCCAATGGTAACTTTGTACTAGGCTATACCAAGTACCTATCATCTTTTTAGGAAGGAGAATCATCAAAGAGTTGAGAAGAGGGGAATGCAAATCCATAGAATAACAAACCTACATGTTATCACTGTGGAAAGCCACACCATACAAAAAATGTTTGTAGAAGTAATGTTGGTAAGTCAAATCCTAAGACCAAATTAAAAGGATTTTTTAAAATTGTAACAAGTACCTAAGAAATGTATCACAATCAATTGGGACTATAATACATGGCAAAATTATCATTTATGCGGTGAATATGGTCATATTGCAAAAAATTGTATTTGGAAACATTTCAGGGGTAAATCTAAGAGTTCGATGAATGATAGTTTAGTTTTTAATAAATGTCATAAGATTGATCATTTGAGCAAAAACTACAAAACCTGAGAACCAACACCTAACAATGAACATAAAAAAGGAAAATAAGTTATGAATGTTGAACACATGAGTAACTAGATGAATCAAATATGGAGAAAGAAGGAAGAAGATAGTAGTATTATGATAAATGATGTTGAGAGCACCCAATCCAATGGATCAGGTGATCACACCACTTCAAACTAGGCAATGAAGTTATGTAAGGAATTGTATTTCAAATGATATATCATACACCAATTCCCAACATATAATTTTTTGAAGTCCATATATTTATGAGAAAAGATACATTACGATAGATTTGAGGTGTGAACTAAATAAGGTAGACATGTATAGAGTTGAGAGGTGATAAAGTAGTGGGAAAGATGGTTTTGAGCAAGGTTGAGGAGAAAATGGAGGAAGAGAAAGATAAGGACTAAAAGTAGAGTTGGAAGATGGAGGATGGGAAATTTAGGATAAGAAGCATATGGACTAAAAGTGGATTGGGGGGATGAAGGATGCTTATATGGGGATTTGGATGAAGGATGGATGGATGAGGCTTTTTGAGTAGCATGAATGGATGCCAATTGAGATTCATTTCTTTTATGAGCATCTTGGGTATCCACATGATTTTTGAATTTTTTAGTTTGGGCTTTTGTGGCCTCTTGACTTTTTCTTTGATTGGGATTAAATGTTTCTTGTTTTGAACATGTATTTTAGAAGGGACATGTTGAGACTTGGATTTTTGTGGATTGTTGGATTTATGCTTTTGTATTTTGGCATCCAATATGCTTCTATTAGCCATGGGATGGGAACAAGAGCATGGAGGAGATGGAGGGATAATTGATGGAGTGATAGGGTTTAAAGGTTGGAAGGGATTCAAGGGTGAGTTCCTTTGATGATCTAGCTAGTGGATTTGAGGGGATGGAAGGATAGATTGGAACATAGGATATGGATGGATATAATTGCCCAAAATGGATGGAGAGAAGGAAGGATATGGGCCCAAAATAGATGGAAACAAGGAAGGTGTAGGTCCCAAAATAGATGGAGGGGATAAAGGATTCATATTAGGTATGTAAGGACCCAAAATGGATGGAAAGGGTGTGGGATTTAGATAAGGGATATATGGACCCAAAATGGAAGGTTGGAGATAAGGAGTAGGATGAGGGCCCAAAATAGATGCAGAATGAGATGGATGGGAACTTTGGGGTGGAGATGGAAGGACTTGGGACCATGCAGGAATAGCGGGGATACCAACATCTAGAAATACATTATCATTTCTTTTTTCAATATGATGTTCATTATTTGGAACACAAGATGTGAGTCCATTACTAGCTGAAGGAGTTGGAGCTTCGGATATGATAATTAGTTCTTTTTTGATGGATCTATCATCATGGATTATGGGAGATGTATGATCATTATGTAGAGGAGATGGGAGGATAGGATCTTGAGTTGGGTGGGCTGAGGGAAAGGGATCTTGAGATGGAGTAAGTAAGATGGTAGGATTTAGATATGGAGGGGATGGTAAAAGTGGATCATGTAGGGGAATAAGTGGGATGGTGGGATCTGCTATTCTATCAGAAGATATTTCAACATGGTTTTGGACAAGATCTTGACAGGAATGGATGGGAGTGGATGCATGAGGTTCATTATATGGGAGTTGGATAATTCTTGGAGGAGGAGATGTGGATGGGATTTGGAGCAATTCGATGGGTGGTGGGAATTTGATGCTTACAGAAAGTGGAAGGATTTTAAGAAATTTGATGGATGGTATGGGGATGATAGCTATGGGAGATGGGGGTGATATTATATATGGGGAAGCTTCATCACTGACTACTTCACATGGTTGGATTAGATGACATGGCTTATCGAATGTTGGAGGCAGCTTTTCTTGTATTTTCTCTAGGAGATTCCTTGGAGACTCGTGTGTCAGAGGTGGAGGTGGTGGATTGATAGGAATAGCTGGTGTGATGAGTGTGGAAGATTGGAAGCTGGGTTGATTGGGTGATGGAGGAGAAGCTAGGATATCAGATGGCATGACTAGGTAGTTTGGAATAACTCTTGGATTTTGGGGGATGGTTGGTTGAAGGCCTCTAAGGCTTTCAATATACCCATCATAGTCAACAAGATTTTCATCATCATTGAAATAGGAGGTGGCGGGAGCAAGGACAATACGACCAAACACATCATGATAGGTTTGGGATTTCATGTTTTGATGATGAGTCGGATGGGGATGGGATCTTGCATATGGATGAACATGGAAGCTCATGGTTGGATTTGGATTAAGCACAGATTTTGGATTGGCTGATGAAGGATTTCCTAGGGAGAGTCAAATATGTATGATAGACCTAAGGAGGATTGGCTGGAGATTTTTGGCTTTCCTGTGGATGGAAGACTTCAAGGGCATGCTGTCAAAAAGGTGAGAGTTTTTCTTTCCTATGTGTTGGATTTGGTGGTGGCTATGCCAACTTGAGGATAGACTAATGATCCTATGGGGATGACATGAGATTGACCACTTGTGGATCCCAATCTTTAGCTCAAGGTGATGAGGGATACAAGTGACAAAGTTGGATTACCCTAGACAAAGCTCTGTCAAAGGGATAACCTTGGTGAGGCTAGTGGATTGGTCAGATTGATTGGATAGCAAATTCTAGCAGAATGAAAACAACTCTCTAAAGGCTTGGGTGTGATTTTGGATTGGGTTGCTAGCTGGCTGGGTGGGATGATTTGGAGAGACTTTGGATTTGGGATTTTTCTAAAGCAAGGAACTAGATAGATTTGGTTGCAGCAGGGGAGCTTGGATGATTTTCTGATGAGGCAGTGACTACGCTAAGTATGCCTTGAGCTGGGAGATTTCTGCTTTTTTGGAATTTTGACCAAAGTTGGCAAACATTCATTCAAAAGCTATGAACAATCAAGCAGACAAAATTTTGGAGCAAGCACGTCAAACACACCAACATCCTAGGAAGCTTTCTACAAGGATGAAATTTTTTATAGCTAGGGAGTCCTCGATATACGCAAAGTATGTGAGGCCCAAGTCCGTAGATGAAACCAAAAAGATGTCACACAGCCGAGAGGAGCGGTAACCCACTTCTCCTCTTTCACTTCTCAAGGGTATAAAGTTCCTTGAGGCTTAGCCCGAGTGACAAAATCTTGATTCCAAGAGAGGTGTCTTTGGATTCACCTCTCAATTTTTATACTCCGCCAGAACGCTGGAGTTGAGGTCATCCCAAGGGGTGATGAAATCCCCAAGAAGGCCTCCTAAAAAGTGTAAAACAAGACCACATACATGATCTTGGGCTTTAAAAGACACACGTTTATTCCAATTGATTATTTAGATTTTGTAAGCTATGATTGAAGACACTTGTGATTATGGCATATAGTGTTCATTCCAATTTGATAGCATCGTTAGCATAATGGAAGTCGAGAGATCATCAACATAAGAAATATGAGCGTCATTGAAAATGTGTCAACACCATGCGATGTTCATTGATTGTTAGGCATTCAAGATTGAGTGTGAGTTTGTTTTAAGCCCAAAACAAAGATATGTGAAACTCAATTTGTCAAGCGCGCGCCCAGAGGCCCTCCACATCAAGATTTGTCCAATTTTTATGCCCAAATGAAGTGTGAGCGAGATTAATGTGCATTCAAGGAATTTTCTAGCTTAGAAAAACCACTAAAGACCCAAGTGAGTGGAATTTGATCTTTGTGGAGCACTTAACACCCTCTTAGGTAGACCCATCCCCATAGATGGCGTTGAGATTGCAACCAATGGTTAAATTGATAGGTGATTAAAGAGGGTGAGTCCAACTACAAACTTACTCAAAGCGTCTTTATTAGTTTTTATAACTTAGAAGATTTCAAAAATGTGGATTCTTTTTATGCCCCAAAAGATGATTATTTGATCTATGGCATTCAAGATTGGATTTGTTGTTTTAATCATGCATTCATAAAAAAAACAAACTTGATTTTAATCCATGGCACTCAAGAGTGATTTTAGCAACATGCATTCAAAGACAAGTGATTAAACATTCAAGTTTTTTCCTTTGAGCATTCAAGATTGAGATTTTGTGTGTTGTTTTAAGAACTTTGAAGTGCTTTGTTTTAACCTTAGATCATTCAAGATTGTTTTGGACTCAAAAGTGAAAATGACTCTTTGGACTTTGGTCTTCATTCAAGATTTTGTGTTCTAGTTTGCATATTTTAAGCCAAAAAATGATATTCCTAGATTGTTTTGATGCATGAAAAACGTAAGAAACATTCAAGATTTTGCAACAAGACATTTGTTTGGAACAAATAAAAAAGCTTTTAGGACAATTTTTGGCAACCATTTAGGACTCTTAGTTTTCATGAGATTTTTAAAAGAACTTTAAAATATTTTCAAATGAGGTTCATTTTATTCTTGATTGATGCTTTGAGTTTGATTTAGATTTTAGTGTGCACTTAGTGTTGATTTTGAACCTTTTGAAATGGAAACTTGAAGTTCTTTTTAAATTTTCAAAAATGAAGTGTTCCTAACTTTGCATGAATGCATCTAAAACCTTGATGTTGCAAGGATGCAAATGATTGGATTGGTTTAGTTTCACTTGTTAAAAAGCTTTTTTTTTTTTTGCAAATTTTTAGTTTTTTAATGGATTTAAGTATGATTTGGAGGTTCATTTTAAGCACTAAAAAGAAGTGTGTATGATTTTTCTTCCTTAAAAAAAATGGTCAAGATCTCCCACAAGAAAAAGAAGAAGAAGTAGATGGAATAAGAAGAATATAGACAAGAAGAGGAAGAAGAATTCCAAGTGCTTTGTCCACCTATAAGCTTGAAAAATCTGCAAACACTATGAGATAGATTATGAGTTCCTTTGTCTTTTTCATGCTCACGTGGACCTACAAAACCAATTTATACAATCCTACCAATCACAAAAACAAGTAGAATTAGCCAAAATTAGCAAATGACATACCAAACTTGACTAAAAAGGCTAATGAAGATGACCCATGTGGGGTCCCACCGGGCGTGCCAAAATGTATATGAGCAATGTTAGTATGCTAATAGAAACCAAATTTAAATAAAGCTTCTACAAACTAAACAAAATTCATAAACTTCAAGATAGACTAAGATGAGCTCTCAATTAAGAATATGAGCCATTAATGGGCTCTCTCAATAAGAAGCTCTCTTGTTGAGTGGCTTTGTCTAAATAGATAGGATGTATGCTTAAGCTTATGCTTCAAAAAGGGCTTGAAGTAGAATTGGAATTTGGATGTGAGTGTATGGTTTTGATGTAAAATGGCTTCTCAAAATGGCATTATGACTTTACTTCATGGATTGTGTTATTTTGCAAAGGGGAAGGACCCAATTTATAGGCAAGAGGCTTGAGGGATTGAGGGCGAAGATGCAAGGATGGGAAAAAGCTCATGGAGGGCTCAGATTGCATGAGAGGAGAGCACATGGATTGTGCTTCCTTACAACCAATCAAAGAGTGACACATGTCACATGGTGAGAGGATGGAGGAAAGGGGAAGGATGAGTCAACAAATGAGGCTCAAGGGATAAAATCTTCATAAAGACCCTCATAATGGCTTTTAAAAGCAATAAAAGGGCTTGGAAGAGTCATTTATGGCCTAGTGGGTGTCATAAAGTTTTATGGTTGAGATATTTTGAGGGAGATGAGAACAATTTCGACTTGGGCTTGATTAGGAAGGTTTTAAGCTTGCTTAGGCTTGTGCAAATGATTAGAGGATGGATTAGAATGGTTAAGGATTAGCTTAGGGATAGGCAAGTGGATGGCATTTAATGAGGGTGGGTGAAGGAGGAGATATTTGTTAACTTTGGCTTGGGTTAGTAAGTCTTAACCCATGTTTAAGGAATGTGACAAGGTTAGGAGGGGATTAGGATTAGGTTTAAAGACATCTTCTAGAAGAGTCTAGACTTTGGATGAGGATAAAGACTTTCTAGAATAGTCTAGAACTTCCTAGGATGAGGATGAAGACTTTCTAGAAGAGTCTAGAACTTCTTAGGATGAGGATAAATTAGATTTTTAAGAAATAAATAAAGTTTTATTTATTTCAAGGGTTTGGGTTGAGGAGATATTTATTAAAACTTTTTTAATAAACATGAGGATTAATATTTAATCTTAATTAAATATTTTGAGTTGGGATTAGGGGTAGGAAATGATGGGATTAGCCTTTAATCAAAATTAAAGAAGGATTAGAAGATTTTGGAAGAGGTTAGTGGTCTTAAGGAAATTGGCCAAGTTTTGGGCAAAAAATTTTTTTTTAATTTATTTTGTGTTTTTTGGTCAATTTATTAATTAAATAATTAATAAATAAGGAAATAATGTTTAAATAAGATTTAAAAATTTTTGGGAGGGATTCCTTAATTAAATATTTTTAATTAAGATAAAGGGATTTGATGGCATAAAAATAAATAAATTAATTAATTAATGATGATGTCATCAAATTTTTTTCAGAAAATAAAAATACTTTATTTTCTAAAGGTTTTTAGGTGTCTACAGATACATGATGTATGATCTTTTTATTCATGCAGAATTAGTGAAGTGGGAGATTATGAGTTAAGAATTGTTGACATAACAGTCAAGCTTGTTATTAGTGACATACACTTATTCAGATTGTAAGTATCTACGAAGCTTATTGTATAGTTAACAATGTTTGCCAAGCATTTTAGTTGTTGCCAAGTTCTATAGTTGCTACTGAGTCCTTTGGACAAACTCTAGTGTTTATTGAGTAGCTATAGTTATTGTGAAGATCAACAGTATAAATCGAGCATCTCAGTGTATGCCGAGTTTACCAGTACAAACTAAGTTATGCAGTGCTTATGGAGTTTGCAATTTATGTGATGTGAGTCCAGTGTTAACTAAGCTACTCAGTGCAAACCAATAGACTTAGTTTATACCAAGCTCGAGGTGATAGTGTTTATCAAGTCATGCAATGCAAACCAAGAGACTTTGTTTATATGACGAGTTTTGCAATATTTACTAAGTCACTAGTGCAGACTGAGTTCAAGACTACTTAGAAGTGATCAGTATGGATTGAGCTTCCAGATCTACCAAGTGCATGATGATGTCAAGCATTGACAGTGGATGTCGAGTATTAGAACTTCACCGAGTTAGTCTTCAGAGCCTGAGTGTCTACATTTGAGCCGATTCTATAATATTTGTGTAAACTTGTATAGTGGCTAGCTTTGTAATTTGTATAATTGGATTGGTATATATGTAGTGTATTATATCCCATCCAATGTCTACAGTGATGATGCATATGTAATGTAATCTTAAGAGAAGAGCAGAAAGTGTTAATTACAAAGGCTACAATAGTATAAGGAGCATCAAAGACTCATCTATCACAGCAAGGTGATTTGTACACTTAAAGGAATCTCTTTTAGCAAACTAAGTTGAATATAATAGATCAACTACTATATCATCCTAATAGGTGGATCAATCAAATCTTTTACAAAGGTAGACTTAACAATCTTTTGTAAATCTCTTTATCGAGCGCATAATTCATTGTATGTTTGTAAATCCTTTCACAAGGTGGACCTAGCAATCCTTATTGCTCCTAATAGGGTAGATCATTAGAAGTGATCAATATAAGTCTTAACAGGCCAACTTTATACTGCAATGCTAAAGCTTGTGGGTATCATCTCTACCCTAATTTTACTTTTTATTTGAAAGGTTTCTGGGTCACCAAATCTTTGTGTCAAAGTGTTATGAATGCTTTCATGTTTTTAGTTTCTTATGCATACAATTAGATAATATTATATGTGAAGGATTAAATGCTAGTTGAACTAAGAGTTAAAATTGTAGAAGTTTTTAGAAGTTGCTAATTCACCCCTCCCCTTTTAGTAACTTAGTCTTGTTAAGAATATTTCCAACAATTGGCATTAGAGCATTGTGGTTCTCAAGAAGGAAGTTTAACAAATTGAGCAAAGATCAAAGCCATGGAGATATTCAGACTTGACAAAGCTATTGACAATGAAAAACTATATTTGGAAATAGCTATTGCCCAACTCAAGAAAGAAAAGGAGCAACTCTCAATCCTTGAAAAGAAGAAAAGAACTTGCAATTCAAATGAATGATCATCTCTACATTGAAGAAAAGGTTGGAGATCTTCATTCAAGAAATCAAGATGAACCCAATGAAGCAATCAAAGAACTCCTAAAAAAGAATGGTTTCCTACAAGAAGAAGTAAGAAAACTAAGAAGAGAACAAGAAATTTAGTTAGTAAGACTATGTGAAGTTGTTAGAAGTAGTAATCTTTCGTTGGTTGTATTTATTTATTAAATGAGATAAACCAATGTATCCCTTATGTATTTTATCCTTTAGTTCACATGTGAAGGACATGCCATTTTCTTGTTCTCTAGCCCACATGTGAGGATAACTATTTTTTGTAATTCCTTTTATATAGGAAATTAGTTTATCCTCCTTAAGAAGATATTGACACTTTGCACACACTTGTTATGAATGGTGGCATTCATAGAAATGGGAGTTACACATGCAACTCCTTTCTCATCTCTATAAAAGAGATGCCTCTCTTATTCTTCTACACTACTTCTTTACATCTTCTTGATGTTATTGTAATGAGCTAATTTGCTCCACAATCCTTCTTCCTCCTCTCTCCTTCCTTATGCTTCTTTGTCATATTCTTAATATTACACAAAGGGTTTTCTTTGCATTCCCCTTTCAAAATCTCTTGTGTCCATTTTTGTTGATCCATTGGGAAATTCATTTGGTTTGTGGTAAAAAAAAATTCTCTATTCTCTTGCACTCCTCATCCTGATGACGGATCACTGTATGTGATCCAAAATGTTGATGCTAAAAAATCTTGACACAATCAAGTTCCAGAAGATCTTATGTAATATTCTTCACATTAAGCTCTCTTGGATTGTTTTATTAGTTTTTATTTTACTCAATTTCTTACATGGTATTAGAGCTTTTCTAATCCTTTTTTTGAGCTTGTGTGAAGGTTATCATTTTGAAAAATTTTGTTAAGAGGAGAAGAGGAAAAAAAAATTAAAAAATCATTCCTTTTTTTTTTGGCAAATTTTTTATTCAATCTTCAAGTTTTTTTTCCTAACTCTCTTTGGAAGGTTTCCGCCAAAGAGTTCTTTTTATCATCTAACCTATTTTTTTGGCTATACTTTTATTACTCTTAACACCTTCTTTCATAGACTTTTAAAAAATATTAATTAGTTCATTTATGTTAACAAAAAATACTTTACTCTTTACAAGTCATTAAAAGCTTCATTAATAATATTTTTAACTATCTTGTTTCTCTTTATTCTATATTTTTTTCAAATAAATTTATATCCATCATTGGTACAATTTTTTAACAATAGTTATAATTTCAAAGCTACAAGGGTTTCTAATTCAAATATGAAAAAAACTAATAATTGATAATTATTCTTCTTTTCTATTTATAACACTTTTAAACTATTATTAGCTTATTGTGAGTTTTACAATCATAATTGTGTGTCTTATTCTCTTCTTCTAACTTTAGCCTTGTGGTTTGTTCCTTTTGTCTAATCATTTATGAGATTCTATTTTTTTTTTTTGAAACTACTTGAATTTCTTCTCCACTATTTCAATCAATTATAAATTTAAAAAAAGGATTGCTCTCATAAAAAAAATTGCATTGAAATATACAAAAAAAATTAATCATTTTTTTTCCTCTCACGTATTTTTTCCTAAAAATTTATTTTCTATTATTATTCATAAATTTTTTAATTAAATCTTAATTCAAACCTGAGATTTAACAAAAAAAAAGAAGTAAAGTACATGAATTTTTTTAGGAAGGAATTTTTTTTTAAAGAAACAAAAAATATATACTTTATATATTTTATAGTTAATATATATTATAGTTATTTTTTTAAGAAAATAAAATCTAGATTTAATTTTAAAATTTAAAATTAAAATTATTAAAATATTTTTTAAAAAATAAAAAAGGGGTTTAATTATTATTATTATTTTTCTCTCTCAAATAACTTTTTTAATTTAATTTTTTTTCTTTAAATTTATTTAGTAGAGAAAGTATTTTTTTCATCTTATAATCATGTCGACTCTCATTCCTAAAATTAAGTTGAATAACTCTAACTATCATGCTTGGAAAGCAAATCTCTCCTTTATTTTTGGATTTAAGCATATTTTAGATGTTGCTACTGACCCTTTTGTAGTTTCTGATACCTCGGCTACACGAGATGAAAAAATGCATGGAATACTAAAAATGAGAAAGCCTTTGGCCTCATTGGTATATCTCTTAACCTAGATTTATATGTTCTAATTGCTCATTGCACTGTTGCCCATGAAGCTTGGGATAGTTTAAAGCAAACATATTACAGACCATTTGAATCACGCAAGATTCAATTGCAAGACAATTTAGAAAACTTAAAGTGTATTGATTTCAAATCTATGGATGGATTTTTACTTAAATTTGATTATATTAAAAGTCAACTAATTGGATTAGGCATTACTCTCACTGATAATAGATTTATTACCATTATTTTAAAGAAATGTCTTCCTGGACAATTTCAACAATTTATCACTAATGTTAATTCTCAACTTGTTATTCCTACTTTGTCTACTCAATTAACTTATAGTATTTTTCAAAATTTGTTGCATCAAGAGAAAGCTAAGTTGTTACAATTTGGTACTCTTAGATCTAATGAACTTTCCTTTGTGTCTAAAGGTCAAAATAAAAATTTCAAATATAATAATAATGATTCTCCCAATACTCATAATAATAATAATAATCACAATAATCATAATTTTATTAATAATAATCCAAAAAAAAATTGTAATAATACTCATCCTAATCAATATAATAAAAATCTCTACTGTACTTATTGTGGGAAAGATGACCATGTAACTAATAATTGTTTTTAAAAATAAAAATATAAGCAACCTATCAATAACAATAATCAAAGCTCTTGTCCATCTCATCATGCTTTTATTGTTAGTTACAATGTTCCTAAAAATTTAGAATGGATTATTGATACTGGTGCATCTCAACATGTTACTTTTCATAAAGAAGTGTTTGATTCTTTAAAACCTAATCCTTCTAATATTTCAATTCAATTAGCTGATAATCATAGTTGCAAAGTTCAAGGATTTGGTAATGTTAGTGTTCCAAATGAAAAGTTGCATAATATTCTTTATGTTCTTAATTTGAAATACAATCTTTTTTCTGTTATTAAATTATGTCAAGATTATAAAATTGAATTTTATAAGGATATGTGTTATGTTATTGATCCTAACACTAAAAAATTTGTTGCTAATGGTAAGTTAGGCCATGATAACTTATTTTAATTTTCTAAGTTCACATCTTCTAGACACTCTTTGCACAAAGATATTGCTTTTAATATGGAGCATGAAAGGCTTGCTCATTTGAAAACTAAGTGTATCTCATCTAATACGGTCAAAAAATTACCTCCTATTGTTTCATTTAAGATTGCATGTACTAGGTGCATGAGTGAAAACATGCAAAATACCAAAGGTTATCAAGCTTGTAATCCCATTACTAAGAAAGTACACATAGCATGAAATGTTTGTCTTGCTGAAAATGATGTGCATGATTCTTCTAATGCTCAAAATGAACAATTTAATGGAAGAAGAATTGGTGTTAGTGGAGGACCAACCTCCTTCTCTAAACCCTACTCCTCATATATCTACCTTTATTCCTCCTATTCTTTCTGACAGTGGTAATGGTAATGATGCATTTATAGATCATGGTAATAATGCTAATATTGATAATGGTAATAATGCTAATGTTGATACAAATGGTACACTCATGCATCATGACTCTTCCTCTAGTGATAAATCTATTAAGAAAAAAACTAAATGGTTTAAAAAATTACTTAGTAAAAGAGATCAATTTCTAGAATGGGTGGACTTCAACCTAGGAGGATTAATTACTGCAAACATTTTTTGATGTTAATGATCCTCATTCATCACCGTTGGCATTTCTCTTTAGTATGTTTCCTAGAAATTATGACTATGTTCTATATATGATCTTAATTTTATTTGCATGATTTCATACCATGATATTTTAGGTATATTTATTTCTGAATATATCTGGGGCCCCACATATATATCTCAATAAATATACAAACTATTGTGTCTATTGTGACTTTTCAATTATAAGTGCATTCTTATATGTTTCACAAATACAAATTTTCTTTTGGCTTTTCCTATTTATTTCTTATTCCTTGAGATTATGAGTTATTATACACAATTGCCTTCAACATTACTATGTTGTAGTTTATGCTTTTCTAGCATCATTTTATTCCCATGTTGGCACTTTATGGTTTATACCATGTAATTACATGGAGTTTCCCTCCATTTGGTTCTCTTTGTTCCACTTTGAAGGTTGATATATATGGAGTTTCCCACCATGTTGTTCTATTTTTGTCCCTCATGAAGAGGATGCTATTCTTGGAATTTTTCTTTGGTTTTAGCTAATTTGACTCATCTTGAAAGCACTTTACTCTTATTTGAAGGTAATCTATTGTAATACTCATAATCCTTTATTTTGGTATTTTGAAATCATAATGTATAATGTTTTGCATACTTCATTGCTTAAATAAGGAGTCATGCATGTTATGGATTGATCACCCATTAATTTGCAGTGAGGTGACTTAATAGTGGACTATCTATATCCATGTGATTGATGCATTGTTGATGTTGGATTCATTAGCTAGCCTTTTTTATGGTCCTTTCTTGAGAGTTTTGATAACATATTTGTTCTTTGTAGTATATAATTTACTTTATGAAAGTTTACTTATACTTAAAAAGTTTCTAACTTGAATATAAGATGAAACTATCTTTGTGGATAGTTGTCTTGCTTCGTGTTTCTATGTTTCAAGTAATCCATCAAGGCACATACAAGACATCATTATTTGTTTTACAAATCCTATGTCACATGAACCCACTTGAAGATGTAACAGACTTGAAGGACTATCCACTTCTCTTGGCTCTCTAGTGATGTACCCATGATAATAAGAGACCTCTTGCACAATGAAGATATTTCAAAAAAATCAAGTTGTAATATTGTAAATTGGGTTTGACACCCTTTGATAAAATCTCCCCAAGTAAAGATTAAAGAGGGATGTTAGAAGTAGTAATTTTTATTTGGTTGTATTTATTTATTAAATGGGATAAACCAAGGTATCTCTTATGTATTTTACCCTTTAGTAGAAATGTGAAGGACATGTCATTTTTCTGTCCTCTAGTCCACATGTGAGGATAACTCTTTTTTGTAATTCCTTTTATAAAAGAAATTAGTTTACCCTCCTTGAGAGGATATTAATGCTTTGCACATAGTTATTATGAATAGTGGCATTCATAGAAATGGGAGTTACACATGAAACTCCTTTCTCATCTCTATAAGAGGGATGCCTCTCTCATTCTTCTACACTACTTCATCTTTACATCTTCTTGATGTTATTGTAATGAGCTAATTTTCTCCACAATCCTTCTTCCTCCTCTTTCCTTCCTTACGCTTCTTTACCACATTCTTAATATTACACAAGGGGTTTTCTTTTCTTTCCCCTTTCAAAAATTCTTCTATCCATTCTTGTTGATCCATTGGGAAACTCATTTGGTTTATGGTAATATTCTTCACATTAAGCTCTCTTAGATTGTTTTGTTAGTTTTTATTTTACTCAATTTCTTACAAAAGTCATGGAAGAGAAGAAAAAGATAAAAGAAGAGATAGAAGGAAAGAATAATGAAATATAGCACCAACCACTTCAGCAAGTAGACCTCATTGATAGGCTCTCCAAGGTAAATGAAAAAATCATGAGCCTAAGATCTAAAAATAAAAGATTGCAAAATGATCTAAACTCTAAAAGGCAAATCAATGAAAAAATGATGAAATTCCAAGTAGACATGAATCAATTGAATAGAAAAATCTCTATAGACAAAAAGGAAAAACATTAATTGAATATACAAAAGAAGCAAAGACCTACTTGCAATCACTGTGGTAAGTTAGGTCATACTTCAAGCATATGTTGGAGCAATGGAAAAGAAAAATTCAATGAAAAGTGCTACAATTGCAATCAACATGGTCATAAGGCTAATGAATGAAAAGAAAAACCAAGATTTGAAAGCAAATATCACAAATGTAGGAAGCATGGGCAAAAATAATTAGAATGCAAAACCAAGATATTAAATCCAGTAGAACAAATTGTGAGAATTATATTTGGTTGGAACTACAACACCTAGTGTAGATGTCATAATTGTGGAGAATTTAGACACATTGGAATAAATTGTGTAAAGCATCATTTATGGAAAAGAGATACTAAAGAAAGATATTTCATTTGCATAGAACTTGGTCATCTTGCCAAGAACTACATGAATACTAGTAGAACGAAAGATGAGAAGAAGGAAAAAACTGATAACATCCAAAAATAGTGTAGACAACAATGGGTTCAAAAGTCTACCAAGAATGAAAGTCCAAATAATGATGAACAACTTGATTTCTCAAAGGAGAAAAGTGGGACTTGGCTACCAAAGAAGACATTCAAAATAGTTCTAGATTGAAAAGATAGAAGATCCATATTTGTGTTCAATATACAAAGGGATCACTGGGTGAAAAGGATACCAATCACCACCGAGTTACTTTCCTTACCGAGTGAGGTTGGGTCACAAACTTTAATGAGTGAGTTTGGGAGTAACTAAAATTTTAAATGGTTACCAAATGATGCAAGAATTTTCTAAGTAATCAATGAAAAGAAGTGGATGATTGGCTATCAACTTGATCTACCATCCATACCGAGCACTTATAGAAAAATTTGATAAAAGAAATTAATTCAAAGTCATTTTCACTGTAAATTTTAAAGAGCTATTGTGTAGTGCAATCTTAGATAGTTTTCAAGTGATTTGAGAAAATTGTTACTGAAAATTTTGAGTTCTGTTAAACCCTACCAAGTGAAGATGGCATCCGGCAACAAAAAATAAAAGCGAGGTTCTAACATGCTAGTTCATGGTGAATGGAAGGCTATAGTTTTCAAACTCACTCTTGCAATGGTCGAAGCCCTAGATTCGAGTGCAGTGCAACCTAAAATCCCTACAAAGGTACTATTGATAAATGATATTCATTCTTACTTCAACTTTACAATTCAAGATATTGGCACTTTGGAAATCGATGAAGCCCTAGGACAATTGTGTGTGAATGGTATCTTGAAACCTAAGGAAAAACACCTAGAGACAAAAGGGTTGACACACATTCCTCATATGCCATGTGAATTTCAAATAAAATGGATTAGGTATATTGTTAGTTAGACACACAATGGTTAGTTATGGTTGGAGCAACCAATTTTGATCACAAAGAAGGTGATTCATAGAATCACTGGTCTCCCAATGTTGGCCAAAGCTAAAATGACCAAAACCCTAGGTCAAGTTGAACTTGAGAAGAAAACCCTAGTAGAATGGGATAGTAGAGGCATAAAGATAAGGAGTATGACTGATATTGAACTAAAATTTTGCATTCATGTCATAACACACAAGATCTATAGCTCTAGCTAGTTGAACAACGTGCCTTGTGAAGCAGTTGATCTTGCTTACAAGGTAGTCAAGAACAATCTTTCATTTGACCTTGCCAAGCTACTGATGAAGCAATTCAACAAGAACATGGAAATCATCTAGATGAAAAAGAATAACCCATGTAAGTTTGGTTCTCTATTGACCTGTTTATTCTTTTATGTTCAAAAACTTTTCCCTTCAAAAGGATCAATTCTATGGAGGAAAGATGTGCCAATTCTCTACCAAATTAATTAGAATATTGTTGAGATGAGAGAGAACTATAATAGTATCATGGATAACTATTTTCATGCATTTAAAGAGAAAATCAGTAATAGATTCAAAATTCTAAGAGACTATCGTAAGACTACAAGGATGATGTATGTTTCATGGTAGATAATGATAAGGTATACATTCAGGCAGTTAGGCCTAGAATATCATGGGTGAAACCTCTTGGATATGAGGTTAACATTGAGGCACTTGTAAATGAACCATTTTATCCCAAGGCTAAATATATTTAGTATTTATGATGAAGAAAAAACTAAGAAAAAACTGGAGATCAAGCTCCCTCAAGCGGTAAACAAAGGAAAGTGAAGAATTGCTAAATTCAAAACCAGTTCCACCCTTTTGTTGACCAAAGGAAAAGGTGAGGATGAGGAAGAAGAACCATTAAAGAATAAGGGCAAGGTAATTATCACCAAGCCTACCAAGACATCCACCGCTGTATTTACCAAGAGAACTTCAAGAAAGAAAGTTGATAAGGAAGGAGGTGATATAATATTCAGAAAACCTCCACCCACCTTCCAAGATAGACTAAAAGAACTATAGGAAGGAGTAGGTATAACAAATTTTAAGGCATTAAAGTATGAAACTAGGACTAAGGAAGAAAAGAAGTAGATTGAAGACCTAGTGATGGACAAAATGGGTAAGAGGAAGTACTCACCAGACCACCTTACTTTTCAGCTCCCTAGCATTTTGTTGGATAAGATTAAGCCAAGATGGAAATTTTCCATGTAAACTATACAAGAAATATATGGGAAAAACCTAAAGCAGCTTACTTCAAGCTTAAAAAATAAGGAGATTAAGGAATCTCTAAAGAAAAATGAGGAGAAATTAACTCTAAAGTTTAATACTTGTTTGGTTTTGATAAAAGATATTGAACATGTTGTAAGGATTTCAACACATACATGGAAGAATATCTATGTTCTTCATAGACCAAGTGATTTTTTTTGTAGAAGTAAAAGATGATGATGATAATGATAAAGAAGAGAAAGATGAATAGGAAAATTTTGAAGAGGCAACACATTTTGACAACATTGATGATGAAGAGGAATAGGACCAAGAGGCTACCAAGGAAGAAAAGCAAGATGATGAGGAAACTAACCTAGTCAAGACTACTATAGTGGTTATAGCCTCACTTACCCAGTCTCCAAATAAGGTATTGACCACATGAAGCATGGAGATAGCCTTTACAAGATTGATTGTGACTAGCACTCAAAGCACAACTAGCCAATCTATATTTTCACCAACTTAGCTAAGTGCATTATTGACTGAAGTAACCTCATCTTCATCTACCAAGCTACAGAATCTTCCCTCTTCTACCATGTTGGAAACATTAGTTTTGGACACATCATTTTTGAATTCATAAATATTGGCTACTACAAGTATTACTTTAGGTATTTCTACAATAAGTGCAATATCAATTTTTACAGCTAGCCCTAGTATGTCTACTATTGTCTCTATTTCGGGTACATAGGCAATTAGTGCAAGGATAGTTGAGACAAGGGCTCAACTAAGAACAAAATTATTGGGCAAAGGGAAGGAGATGGAGGAAGAAATAGACCTAAATGAGGAAATTGTAATCCCTAATTGGAACATTTCCAAGATCACTCTAGACAAAATATAGACATTTGGTGAACTACTCCAAAATAAAGCCAAGCAATAGAGGCTTAGAGAAGAAAGAGATAAGGAATTTAATGTCATTGAGGATGCCAAGAATATTTTGGTAGAGGCAGTAGGTATAGAGATTGATTCTTCACAACTAATTTTGTATCGACTAGCAGAGGTAGTCCAAAAGTTTAATGAAGACTTGGATGGATAGGAAAAATTAATACAGATGGGCAAAGGAAAGGAGATAGAGGAAGAAATAGACCTAGATGAGGAAATTTTAATCCCTAATTGAGACATTTCCAAGCTCACTCTAGACCAAATTGATGTAGGAGACTCCCCTTAATACCATAAACTCATAATAGAAATGAAGAAACAATAACAAATATGAGAGAAAAATATGGACTTCTTATTATCACTCCAAATGCAGAATTACAAAATTCTAAATTATAATATTCTAACCCAAATGGGCACCTTCATTATAGTAATCTACAAGATAGTGCTATGAATTATTACCTAGATCTATCCTAGACAATGTTTGGGCCTTTCTTAAATAGGTAGTTTTATGCCACCTAGGAAGGTTCTAGATGCACAAACTTAATAGCTAGGGCCAATAGAACCTAACAAATACAAATACATTTTTGATAATTATTTTAGAAGTTTCAAGTAGCCCAACTTTCGAATGCCATAGCTGATTGGCTATTATAACCACTTTTGGAAATGCCACCTCCTAATCTACAAGCTCAAAACTATGCTGGCACCCTTTTGTCAAGTTTTCAGACCTCACCCAGGCACTCTAAGGCCTCCAATAGTGTGCCTAAAAAATTTTCTACAAATTATTCCACCAAAAATCTCTAATAAATTCTCTAATACTTAAGCTAGAGCAATGAGATTTTTTATGATAGGATTGTATCTCTAAAACGTATCTTCTTGTAGAAAATGAGAACATTCTGAGCTCATATGACAAACTTCCTAAAAATAGAAAGTTCCCATAAATAACTATCCTATCTACTAGTCCTTATTAAAATAGAAAAGACTAAAAATAAAATATTTTTGGATGATGCAAGATTGCCCTTACACCCAAGATGCTTCTGCATCAAACAACTAGGATAATTTGAGAAGTGACCCTGCCGAATCTCAAGTGTTTAGAGGAAACCAAGATGGTTAAGCTCCTTCTTTGTTAGCCATGATGAATCCTCAACTAGCCTCCCTTTCCATTTGACCAGATATTCCTCATAAGTTCTGTTTCTAGTACTTTTTCCAACATGACTGTCTAGTATCTCCTTGATCTCCTTTATGGCCAAACTAGCTATTGGAATGCTCCACTACGCTTCTGTAATTTCATCTCTATCACCTCCTTCATAATACTATATCAAATCTAAAATTTTAAACACTGGTGAAACATTCAATTCAGAAGGAAACTCCACTTCATACGCATTGTTAGAATCATGCCTCTTCACTATCTTGCACTGTCTAAACTTCTTCATCTTCAACTTATTATATATACCCACTGGAAAATGCTCCTTTCTCAAATGAACCATGAATTCATCTCTAATCTAAAATTCCTTATATCTCCTTTTCACATCTACCTTAGCCTTATACTGTGTATTCATCTTTATGATATGCTTCTTCACCTCCTCATGGATGTTTTTCAAATTTTTAGCAAAATCTTTTGCTTCAACACTAATTATCTCTCCTTTATCCAACTACGTTAGTTCACAAGAAATTCTAGAACTACTCCCATATACAATCTAGAAAGGTGATTTACCAGTACTCCTATTGACAAAATTATTATATGAAAATTCTGCCTATGGTAAAATCATATCCCATCCTTTTGGTTTATCTCCAACCAAGCATCTCAACAAGTTTCCCAAGTTGTGATTCATAGCTTATGTCTACCCATCAGCTTGTTGATGATGTGATGAACTGAACTTCAAATTTATCTTCAAATTCTTCCATAATGTACACTAGAAATACCCAACAAATGTGGTATCTTGATCTGAAACTATACTCTTTGGCAGACCATGTAATCTCACCACTTCTCTAAAAAACAACTTTGCTACATGAACAACATCACTAGTCTTCTTGCAAGGAAAAAAATCTGCCATCTTTGAAAACCTGTCAACCACCACAAAAATAGAATCATGCCCACGCTGTATCCTCGATAATATAAGAACAAAATCCATGCTAATATCCTCCAATGGTTTCTCTAGTATAGGTAATGGCTGATTTAATCATGTATTCTATGTCACTCCTTTTTCCATCTGACATACTCTACAACTTTGTCACATCTTTTTGCAAGTATGGCCAATAATAATTTGAGCAACCAAAGCTATAGTTTTATCTCTGCCAAAATTTCCAACGAATCCTCCACTATGCTTCTTCTTGATGAGGTTCTCTCTCATTGAACTTTTGGGAATGTACAACTAGCTTCCTTTGAACAACATACAATCTTGGATCATAAAATCCAACCACTTTGTCCTATCAAGTGTAATAGGTTCTATACACACCTTACATGCTTCACCAAAATCAAGATCATCTAGATACAAAGTACTAAGTTCCTTGAACCCAACCACCTTTATTTGCATTCTTGTCAACAAAAGTTCTCTTCTACTAAGAGCATCTACAACTTTGTTAGACTTCCCACTCCTGTGTTTCAAAAAAAATGTATAACTCTGCAAAAACTCAACCCACTTTAAATGCCTTTAGTTTAGTTTTCCTTGACTTTTCAAATATTACAAAGCTTGATGATCAATATACAAAAAAAAACTCCTTGGGAAGAAAATAGTGTCTCCACTTCTTCAATGCTTGAACTATAGCATTAAATTCCACATCATAAATAAAATATTTTATTTTTGCATCATTCAACTTCTCATTGAAACAAGCAATAGGTCTACTTTCTTGACTCAAAATAGTTCCTATTATAGTACCACTAGCATCATAGTCTACTTGAAATACCTTTTCAAAATTAGGAAGTGCTAGAATAGGTTTCTTATTAACCTTCTATTTTAATATATTAAAACTCTTATCTACTCCTACAGTCCACTTAAATTATTTCCTATCCCTCTCATTGTTTCAGTCAAGGGTCCACAAATATTGCTAAAAATACTTATGAACTTTTTGTAAAATGTAGCTAATTCATGAAAAGATCTTACCTCTATCATACTCCTTCGAGTAGGCCACTCAAGGATAGCCCTCACTTTCTTTGGGTCCACTTGTAGACCTTCTCCTGAGACTACAAATCCTAGATACACCATCTCTTTCTTTACAAAACTATACTTCTTCATGATTATCAACAGATTTTCTTCCCTCAACTTATCAAACACCTTGCAAATATGAATCAAATGCTCCTCCAATGTCTTACTAAAGATCAATATATCATCTAGGTAAACAATGCCAAACTTATCCAAAAACTCCTTCAGTACCTCATTCATGAGCCTCATGAAAGTGCTTGGTGCATTGGTTAGCCCAAAATGCATGACTAACCACTCATATAGTCCTTCCCTTATCTTGAATGCAGTCTTCCACTCATCACCTTCTCTAATACGAATCTAATGGTACCCACTCTTCAAATCTATCTTTGTGAAATGCCAAACTCTTCTCAAATAGTCTATAGTATCATCCATCCTCAACAAAAGAAATCTATACTTTATGGTGATCTTGTTGATAGCACAAGAATTTGTGCACATCTGCCATTCTCCATTCTTCTTTGGTGCTAATACTTCTAGTATAGCACATGGACTTAGATTCTCTTGAATCAACCCCTTCTGCAAAAACTCATGAATTGCCTATTCAACTCTTCAATTTTTGCTGGTGTCATTCTATGCACTGCCTTGTTTGGAAAACTAGCTCCTGGAACCAAATCCATCTAGTGACTGATCTTTCTCATTAGGGGAAATCCACTAGGTACATTATCTAATACAATATTAGAAAACTCTTCCAACATATCTGTAACTTTTGTAGGTACCTCCTCTAATTCTTCTTTACTATCTTTTAAAGGTATAGAAAAATACATATGCTCATGTTTCATAACTTTAAGAAACTGTTTTCCATCAATAAAACATATTTTGGTAGTACCACACACCTTTTCTTCTTTATCCTTCAATGGGTTCAACTTATGTTTCACTCCATCCTTAGTTAGAGTGTAGGTATTTGCTTTCCCATCATGTACAACATGACTGTCAAATTCCCATGGCCTACCCAACAACATATGACATATGTTCATAGGTATGATATCACATAGTACCTCATTCTGGTAGCTTCAAATTTTGAACTTGATTGAGCACTACTCATTGACCATAACCTTGTGATCATCTTGCACCCAAGCAATATGGTATGGACATAGGTGTTTCTATCTCTTCAGTGTCAACTTGATGACCATCATTTTTGACACCAGATTATTAGTAATTCCACCATTAATGATCACATCACAACACTTATCTTCACGTATGCACCTTATGCAAAACAAACTCCTCCTTTGATCATGTTCATTCTCACCACTCAACATGTCTCTTCTATTAACTAGGACTTCTCCTCTTTCAGCATCTTCAAAATGTGAGGACCTGGCATCTTCATCAACATGTGCAACTCTTTCCTAACCTTTTGTTCTTTGATTTTTCCTTCCTTAGTGCTGGGTACATTCAAATGCTCTTTTCCTTTCTTCTCTATAGTGAAAACATTTTCCACGGAATGCTCCTCTTCCATATCCTCATCCTCTGCCTCTTCCTCTTTGATCTTTATTTTTTTGATTATGGAAATGATTGAAATTGTTTTCCCTTTGGTTCTAACTGCCACTTCTAGCCTCATCCTTATTTTTTTTATCATCATTATGACCACCATAAGATCCTCCACTAGATCTTCCACCATTCTTATTGTCAAACTTCTTGCTTAGTTTCTCCTCAACTCTTAGGGGAAAATGGTATGTCTCCTCAATACTACTCATTTGAACTAGACTTAGCTCATCTTGAATGCTTGGTATTAACCCATTAAGATAACAAGCGACTTTCTCCTTATCAACTTTTGCATGGCCAGTTCTAATGAGAACTCGGTAGAACTCTTCTATATACACTTGAACAGATTTTCCTGCTTGCTTCATTCCTTGTATCTTCTTCAATAGAAAAAGCTCATAATCCATAGGAATGAATTGTTGCTTCATTTTAGCTATCATCTGATCCCATCTGGTGATTTTGTCCTTTCCCTTTCTATTTTTCTCCAATTGAACCTCTTGCCACTAGGTCTTTGCATTTCCCTTCAATTTTGCCTTCACAAACTTGACCTTATCTAGATCCTTAATATCTTCATACTCAAAGTACTCTAGTTCATTGATCCAATCGATTAGCTCCTCTAGGTTAAGATTTCCCAAAAATGTGGAAACTTCAAACTTAGGTCTTTTCCCTATCTTGGAGATGGCCCTAAAAAGCCTCTCTTCCTTTGGGTTTAGAACTACCTCTACCTCATCATTTTCTTCTACTTTTTTCTCATCCTCACTTCCATCTCTTATAGGAAGATTTATTCCTCTTCACATTTGTTCTTCCAATGCTTGCATTTTCATTTGGAGGGCTCATAAACCCTTAGGTGTAACACCTACAACTCTTCTTCTATGGTCTCTTCATGGAGGCATTTTCGTGCTTCTACTAAAACCTTAGTGCAAACTACCTCATAATCAATGATCTATCTACATGCTTAGCCCAAACCACAATCTTGGTGTGAACTAACTCATAGTTGGTGATCTATTCATAGACTCAAGAACTCTATCTCTGATACCACTTGATACCGAAGACTCACCTTAATACCATAAAATCATTATAGAAATGAAGAAACAACAACAAATGCTAGAACAAAATATGGACTTCTTATTATATCCATAAGTGCAAAATTACAAAATTCTCAATTACAATATGCTAACCCAAATGCACGCTTCATTATTGTAATCTACAAGATAGTATTGTAAACTATCACCCAAAGCTGTCCTAGACAATGTTTGGACCTTTCTTAAATAGGTAGTTTTATGTTGCTCAAGAAGGTTCTAGATGCTGAAACTTAATAACTAGGGCCAAAAGACCATAACAAAACATATAGAGTCAGCCAAATACATTTTTGACAATCATTTTAAAAGTTTTGGGTAGCCCAACTTCGAAAGGCCATGACTCAGGAACCGTTGCTCTAACTGGCTATTATAACACCTTTTTGGAAATACTAGCTCATAATCTATAGGCTCAAGATTCTGCTAGCACTCTTTTGTCAAGTTTTTAAACCTCATCCAGGCACTATAAGGCCTCCAATGGTGAGCCTAGAGATTTTTTTGCAAATTGTTCCAACGAAAATCTACAATAACTTCTCTAATACTTAAGGTAGAGAAATGAGATTTTTATGGTAGGCTTATATCTCTAAAATCAACCTTCTTGTAGAAAATGAGAACATTTCGAGCTCATATGACAAAATTTCTAAAAATAGCAAGTTCTCATAAATAGTAACCGCCCTGTCTAGTAGTCCTTATTAAAATAGAAAAGACTTAAAATAAAATATTTTTGGGTGATGCAAGATTTCCCTTACACCTAGGATTCTCCTATATCAGACATCTAGGGTAATTTGGGAAGTGACCCTATCACATCTCATGTGTTCAGAGGAAAACCAAGATGGTTAACCTCCTCCTTTGTTAGCCATGACAAATCCTCAACTAGTCTCCCTTTCCATTTGACCAAATATTCCTCATAAGTTCTATTTCTAGTACTTTTTCCAACATGACTATGTAGTATATCCTTGATCTCCTGTGTAGCCAAACTAGCTACTAGAATGCTCCACTATGCTTTTGCAACTTCATTTCTATCACCTCCTTCATAATACTCTATCAAATTTGGAATGTTAACTACTAGTGAAACATTCAATTCAGTAGGAAACTCCACTTCATAAAATTGCCAAAATCATGCCTCTTCACTATCTTGCATGGTCCACACTTCTTCATCTTCAACTTATTATATGTACCTAGTGAAAAATGCTCCTTTCTCAAATGAACCATGACTTCATTTTCAATCTAAAATTCCTTATATCTCCTTGTCACATCTACCTTAGCCTTATATTTTGTATTCATCTTTATGATATGTTTCATCACCTCATCATGGATGTTTTTGAAATGTTCAGCAAAATCTTCTGCTTCAGCATTACTCATCTCTCATTTATCCAACTGCTTTAGTTCAAAAGCATTTCTAGGACTACTCACATATACAAGTTTCCCAAAGTGTGATTCACAGCTTCTATCTATCCATCAGTTTGTGGATGATTTGATGAGCTAAACTTCAAATCTATCTTTAACATCTTCCACAATGTATACTAGAAATACCCAAAAAATTTGGTATCTTGATCTGAAACTATACTCTTTGGCAGACCATGTAATCTCACCACTTCTCTAAAAAACAACTCTGCTACATGAACAACATCACTAGTCTTCTTGCAAGGAATAAAATGTGCCATCTTTGAAAACTTGTAAACAACCACAAAAGTAGAATCATGGTTGTACTGTGTCCCTGGTAATCCAAGAACAAAATCCATGCTGATATCCTCCCACGGTTTCTCTGGTATAGGTAATAGCTGATATATTCATATGTATTCTTCTTCACTCCTTTTGTCATTTGATATACTCTACAAATTTGTATAAACGTCATCATATCTTGCTATAATTATGGCTAGTAATAATTTTCAGCAACCAAAGCTATAGTTTTATCTCTACCAAAAATTCCAACCAATCCTCCACTATGCTTCTCCTTGATGAGGTTCTCTCTCATTGAACTTTTGGGAATGCACAATTGGCTTCTTCTAAAAACCATATTGTCCAAGATCATAAAATCAAACCACTTTGTCCTATCAAGTGCAATAGGTTCGATAAATGCCTTCCATGCTTCACCAAAATCAAGGTCATCTAGATACAAATTATTGAGTTCCTTCAACCCAACCACCTCTATCTGCATTCTTATCTACAAAATTTGTCTTCTACTAAGAGCATTGACAACTTTGTTAGACTTCCCACTCTTGTGTTTCAAAAAAAATGTATAACTCTGCAAAAAATCAATCCACTTTAAATGCCTTTGGTTCAATTTTCCTTGACTATTCAAATATTGCAAAGCTTGATGATCAGTATACAAAACAAACTCCTTAGGAAGAAGATAGTGTCTCCACTTCTTCAATGCTTGAACTATAGCATAAAATTTTTGATCATAAACATAATATTTTCTTTTTAAATCATTCAACTTCTCACTAATATAAGCAACAGTTCTACCTTCTTGACTCATAACAGCTCCTATTGTAGTACCACTAACATCACAGTCTACTTGAAATACCTTGTTAAAATCAAGAAGTACTAAAGCATGTTTCTCAGTAACCTTCTATTTCAATAGATTAAAACTCTTATCTACTCCTACATTCCACTTAAATTATTTCTTATCCTATCTCATTATTTTAGTCAAGGGTCAACAAATACTACTAAAAAATATTATGAGCTTTCTATAAAATGTAGAAAGTCCATAAAAAGATCTTACCCCTGTCACACTCCTTGGAGTAGGCCATTCAAGGATAGCCTTCACTTTCTTTGGGTCCATTTTCAAATGTTCTCCTGAGACTACAAATCCTAGATACACCCACTCTTTCTTTACAAAATTGCACTTCTTTAGTTTTATCAACAAATTTTCTTTGCTCAACTTATCAAACACCTTGTGAATATGAATTGAATGCTCCTCCAAAGTCTTACTAAAGATCAATATATCATCTAGGTAAATAATGACAAACTTACCCAAAAAATACTATAGTACCTCATTCATGAGCCTCACGAATGTGCTTGGTGCATTGGTTATCCCAATAGGCATGACTAATAACTCATATAGTCCTTCCCTTGTCTTGAAAGTAGTCTTCCACTCATCATCTTCTCTAATAAAAATCTGATGGTACCCACTCTTCAAATCTATCTTTGTGAAATACTGAGCTCCACTCAAATAGTCCATAATATCATCCATCCTTGGCAAAGGAAATCTATTCTTGATGGTGATCTTGTTGATAGCACAAGAATATGTGCACATCCTTCATTCTCCATTCTTCTTTGGTGCTAATATTTTTGGTACAATACATGGACTCAGACTCTCTTAAATCAAACCCTTCTATAACAACTCATGAACTTGTCTATTCAACTCTTCACTTTCTGCTAGTGTCATTCTGTGTGCTACCTTGTTTAGCAAACTAGCTCCTAGAACCAAATCCATCTGGTGACTAATCTTCCTCATTGGGGGAAATCCATCAGGTACATTATTTGATACAATATAAAAAAATTCTTTGAACATATCTGCAACTTCTATAGGTACCTCATCTACTTCATCTTCACTACACATCTTTTCTTCTTTATCCTTCAAAGACATCAACTTATGTTTCACTTTGTCCTTAGTTAGAGTGTAGGTATTTGCTTGCCCATCAAGTATAGCATGCCTGTCAAATTCCCATAGCCTACCCAAAAAGATATGACATATGTCAATAGGTATAATACCACATAGTACCTCATCATGGTAGCTTTCAAATTTGAACTTCACTAAGCACTGCTCATTGACCATAACCTTGTGGTCATCTTGCACCCAAGAAATATGGTATGGATGCAAGTGTTTCTATCTCTTTAGCTTCAAATTTTTGACCATTGTTTCTAACACCAGATTGTTAGTACTTCCACCATCAATGATCACATCAAAACACTTATCTTCACATCTAGACCTTGTGTGAAACAAAATCCTCCTTTGATTTGGTTCATTCTCACCACTCAAAAGGACTCTTTTGTTAACTAAGACTTCTCATCTTTCAGCATCTTCAAAATATGAGGATCTGGCATCTTCATCAACATGTGCAACTCTCACCTAACCTTTTGTTCTTTGATCTATCCTTCCTTGGCACTAGATACATTCAAATCTCTATGCCCTTCTTCTCCACAATAAAAACATTTTCCACAGAAGCCTCCTCTTCCATATCGTTGTCCTCTACATCTTACTCTTTGATCCCTATTGTTTTGATCATGGAAATGATTGAAATTCATTCCCCTCTAGTTCTAACTACCACTTCCAACCTCATACTTGTTCTTTTGATCATCATTATGACCACCATAAGATCCTCCACTAGATCTTCCATTGCAATCTCTTCCATTGTTCTTATTGTCAAACTTCTTGCTCAATTTCTCCTCAACTCTTAGGGAACACTAGTATGCCTCCTCAATACTACTCATTTGACCTAGACTTAGCTCATCCCAAATTCTTAGCCTTAACCCATTAAGATAATGGGCATCTTTCTCCTTATCAGCTTCTACATGGTTAGTTCTAATGAGAACTTGGTAGAACTCTTCTGTATTCTCTTGAATAGATTTTCCCACTTGCTTCATTCCTTGCATTCTCTTCAACAGATCATGCTCATAATCCATAGGAATTAATTTTTGCTTCAACTTAGCTATCATTTGATCCCATCTGGTGATTTTATCCTTTCTCTTTCTCTTTCAGTTCAACTGAACCTCTTGCCACAAGATATTTTCATGTCCCTTCAATTTTACCTTCACAAACTTGACCCTATTTGGATCCTCAATATCTTCATACTCAAATTACTCCACTAGTTCATTGATCCAATCTATTAGCTCCTCTAGGTTAAGATTTCCCAAAAATGTGGGAACTTCAAACTTATGTCTTTTTCCCAATCTTGGAGATGGCCCTAAAAGGCCACTCTTCATCTAGGTTTAGAATTTCCTCTACCTTGGCATCTTCTTCTACTTCATTCTCATCCTCATTTTCATCTCTTATAGGAATATTTATTATATTTATTCCTCTTCAAATTTGTTCTTTCAATGCTTGCATTTACCTTTGGAGGGCTCAAAAACCCTCAAGTGTAACACCTATAACTCTTATACCATGCTCTCTTCATGGAGACATTTTTTCACTTCCATTGAAACCCTAGTGCAAATTGCCTCGCAATCGGCAATCTATCTACACACTTAGCAACCAAGGTCTTGGAGTAAACTACCTCATAGTCGGTGATCTATTCACACACTCAAGAGCTCTAGCTTTGATACCACTTGATGGAGGAGACTCCCCTTAATACCATAAGCTCATAATAGAAAAAAAGAAATAAAAAAAAATATGAGAACAAAATATGGACTTTTTATTATTGTTGCAAATGTGGAATTATAGAATTCTCAATTTCAATTTACTAACCCAAATGGGCACCTTCATTACAATAATCTACAAGATAGTGTTGTGAACTATCACCCAGAGCTATCTTAGACAATGTTTGGGCCTTTCTTAAATAGGTAGTTTGATGCTACCCAGGAAGGTTATATATGCTCAAACTTAATACCTAGGGCTGACAGACCCTAAGAAAACATATAGAGTTAGCCAAATACATCTTTGACAATTATTTTAGAAGTTTCGGGTAGCCCAACTTTGAAAGGCCATAACTTACAAACTGTTGCTCTGATTGGTTATTATAACCACTTTTTAGAAATGCAAGCTCCTGATCTACAGCCTTGAAACCATGCTAGCACCCTTCCATTGAGTTTTTAGACCTCATTTGGGCACTCTAAGGCCTCCAATAGTGAGCCTAAAGATTTTTTTTCAAATTGTTCCACTAAAAATCTGCAATAACTTCTCTGATACTTAAGCTAGAGCAATGAGATTTTTATGGTAGGCTTATATCTCTAAAATGAACCTTCCTATAGAAAATGAGAACATTCTAAGCTCATATGACAAACTTCCTAAAAATAGAAACTTCCCATAAATAGTAACCACCCTATCTACTAGTCATGATTAAAATAGAAAAGACTAAAAGTAAAATATTTTTGGGCGATGCAAGATTGCCCTTACACCTAGGATGGTCTTGCATCACAAATGCAAACATTTGGTGAACTCCTCCATAAGAAAGCCAAGCAATAGAGGCTTAGAGAAGAAAGAGATAAGGAATTTAAAATCATTGAGGATGCCAAGAATATTTTGGTAAAGGTAGTAAGTATAGAGATTGATTCTTCACAGCCAATTTTATATCAACTAGTAGAAGCAGTTCAGATGTTTAATGAAAATTTGGATGAACTGGATAGATTACTATCAATGGTAGAAAAGAATTTTGAGAATAAAGTTTTGGAGCACATTGCTTAACAAATTTCTATTTATCAAGTAGAACTCTCTACCATTTTTGGTTCCCTAGAAACTTCATGTACAAATGTATCAATACTTTTTGGAAAGTTATGTGATGTTTCAAATTTTAGTAAGGAAATAAAGGACAAATTGACCAAAATAGATGAAGACCTCAAGGCAAGTTCTTAGTTACTACAACTTAACCCTAGTTCAAGCCCTGTACATTTCAGTAAGATTAAATTTTTGACTGAGTTATAGGAAGAATTTCTTAAGGAAGAGGCTAGAATTAGAGCTACCATAGTACATATTTAGAACATGATTCTTCCCAACATGGATGCACTTTAGAAACATATTGCACATTCCAAAACCCTCATCCATGAAAGTAACTTCTCCATAGCATACCACATGATTGAGTTGTTAGCAGAAGTATAGATTGCACTTCACACATGTAAGGGCTTGCAAGACAATTGGGACAAAATGTTGGCTACAATACTCAAGGTACATTCAAACTTTTTGTCTCATTCTGGCATTAACATGTAAATATATAGAATAAATCTTTGGCATTAGTGTTAAAAAGGGGGAGTATATACTATGAATAAGAAGATATAGAGAAGACATGGAAATAATAAGTTATGGGGGAGAAAATGCATTATAGAATTCATACATAAGTTGTAAAGGAAATGGGGGAGACAAATGTGTACAGGAAACATACATTGTATATAGCAAGGAAATGTATTTAGATGTACAATATACTATATAGGAGCCTTACCATGTACAAATATATATCTTACAAAACCAATTCTGAAAAATCTCAAAAATACTATACTCTACCAAGCTAAGAATCACTAGGTGATGGATAAAGGTATTCAGGAAACTTTTTGAATTTAGTTTTGGATGATAAGTGTTTTTGTCACTAATGCCAAAGGGGGAGATTTTTGACATAACAATCAAGTTTTTTATTAGGGACATACACTTATTTAGATTGTAAGTATCTATTGAGCTTATTGTAGAGTTAACAGTGTTTGCCAAGCATTTCAGTTGTTGCTGAGTTCTACAGTTGCTATCAAGTCCTTTGGACAAATTCTAGTGTTTACCGAGTAGTTATAGTTACTATGAAGATTAGTAATGTAAACTAAACATCTCAGTATATGCCAAGTTTACCAGTACAAACTGAGCTATGCAATGCTTACCAAGTTCATAGTTTATGCGATGAGAGTCTAGTGTTAACTGAACTACTTAGTGCAAACCAAGAGACTCAGTTAATACCAAGCTCAAGGTGATAGTGTTTATCGAGTCATACAATGTAAACCAAGAGACTTAGTTTATATGATGAGTTTTGTAGTATTTACTGAGTCACTATTGCAGACTGAGTTCAAGACTACTTAATTGTCCTAATTGAAACCTAAGCATGTAAACCTAATCAAATAGTAAACCAAATTGAACCCTAATTCTAAAACTAATTAAACATTGATATCAAGGTCTCAAAATGATACATTAAAAAATAATTAGAAGAGACTTGAATGAATCAGGCATCTAATTAAATAACCCTCCCTCACCATCAAGAGGTGGAGGTGGAACATCAGTACGAGTGGGAGTCCAGACTACACCCTTGGATGCCTAAGAATATATCTAAAGAAGTGAATAACTTGTCTTTCTACTGGATGCCTAAACCATTATATCCTAAGTGAGTATTCATCATGTAATTTCTAATTAGGAGGGTATTGAAGCACTCTAACACCCCAATCCCTAACTAGATAATTATGTTAGGGTGGACTAATTTCTATTTATCTTGGGTTGGAAGTGCCTAAAAGTTTTTTTTTGGAGACTAGAGATTCCCCTATTTGTTTCCTATTTTCTTGTATGGGTAGCCTAAATTCTTATTGCCTTTGCAAACTGGAAGGCCACATAAGAAAATATTGCCTTATTTTATAAAAAGAAATACCCACCTCCTAGTGATATATAGTAAGATCTTTTTCCTGATTTTACTATCAATTTTTTTGGTTAGAAGATGATCATAGAAAAATGATTTAGAAGATAGGGATAAAATGAGAACCATAATTCCTAATGAATATGCATTATTCCTTGATAAACCCATTTCTATCATAAATCAGCTCCTCCATCCAAAAAATTAGTAATGAGAAATCCCTAGATCAAGTAATCAATGGAGGGCTCATAAAATTGATCAAGTGATCAATGGAGGGCTCATAAAATCCCTAGGTCAAGTAAGCAATGGAGGGCTCATAAAATTGATCCCCAAGGGGAGATAAGAATCTCATTAAAAATTAGAGATAGGACACTCCTAAATACATATCATACAAAATTCTTGCCAAGGCCTTAGCCTCTAGACTAGAAGATATCCTACCCAAGATCATTAACCCTACACAAAAGTGTTTTGTTAAGGATATTTGTACATATTGGATAACTTGATAACCTATTGGAAGACTTTGGATTGGGAAACATTTCCAGGATAGAGTGTAGGCATGCTCAAGTAATTGATTATGAAAATGTCTACAAAAGGGTGGAATGGAGTTTCACTATGATGATGTTGCAAGCCTAGGATTCCATCCAATATTATGTCAAATGGTGTCCTCTCTTATGATTGGTGTCAAAATTTTAGTAGAGAAATTAATGGGGTTAGATCACGATTTTTAGGACTCTCTAGATCAATTATGAAAGGGTGTCCTCTTGCATCCTCTTTATTTTTTATTGTTGTTGACTCATTACATTATCTCCTTAGAGATAATTAGTTGTCTCTAAATTTTAGAGGATCTACTCTCCAAATAATTAATAAGTATCTAACGTATAGTTTTTTGATAATATTTGTATTCTTTTTAAGCTAGAAGAGTGCAACATGAGTCATTTAATGATCAAATTGGACCTCTTTTCTTTGTACTGGGTAGTAAGGTTTATGTCTCTACATCTATCTTATTGGGGCTAAATATTGAGTCCCCTACCTTGTGTAGTAAATATGGTATTGGATGGAGATGTCATGATTAAGTGGTTAGGTACCTAGGGATTCTATTTGTATTAAACCCTAACATATAAATGAAATGTGTCTTTATATCAACAAGAATTTTTTTGGAAAACTCAACAACTGGAACTCTAATTATCTCACTTTGGTTGATAGAATTCAAGTATGTTAAAAGATTCTCTCCTCATATTGGGTGTACTTCTCTTCTTCCTACTTATTTTATTTAAATCAGTTTGGTCTTCTATATAAATCTATTAGGAACATTTTATGGTCACATGGAAAAGGAAATATGAAGAATCATGCTACCAAGAGTAGTTCACATAAACAAAGGAGATTAGTAAGTTGGAATGAAAACTTTAAGAAAGTTCAAGGGATTACTCTGGCAATAAAATGGATAGCCAAATCTTTCATAAGGTAATGAATTATGGATTACGATTAGAATTAGGATTATTATATGGTTAGGGATAGGGTTCACATGTATTAGTTCATTACCTGACATGATCTACACTTATAGTTTGTATTAAAAAGTGTATAATATTTAGGATTCAAACTATAATCATAAATAATTTTTAATCAGATCATAATTCTATCTCTAAGCTTTCATTCTAATTGTAACCTTAACTCTCATCCCAACGCCATCTATTATATATCCTATAAACAATAAGACCATAATAAATATCCAAAACCTAAATATAATTCTAAATAAAACTATAATCCTAGGTAAGTTCCCTAACATTAAAGGACCATAATCATTATAATAATCTTAAGCTTAGCCGTCATAAAAATCATTAACATAACAAAATTGTAAACCATAAATTTGCCATTATCTTAACTTTGTTTCATCCTGAGATGAACATATAATCCATAATGAGTTCATATAATCCCCCAGTGTCATAAAATAAGTGTACATGAAAGAAAAATTAGCTTGGTGGCTCTTGTTTTAAGAAAAGAAACCTTGAACTAACCTAGATATAGTTTTTTGGAGTATTATTTTATGATTAGACTTAAAAATTTAGTATTTAATGTTTAATTTGACTTAAATGTTTAACTTTATTTATTTAACTGATATGATTTTAATAAAGATATGCACATTTATATAGATCTAGTTGATAAATTTTAGATTTAAATTTTATTAAATAGTAATTTTGTCATGTTTTATGTTGTTTAAACATATATGCAGATTATATTTGATGGACCCACCACCACCCCATCCCCCTCCCACACCCTCGCCTCCACCCCCTCCATCTCCACCTCCACCCACACCTCCACCACCCACCATAGATGAGCTTTGCGAGACCGTGAGGCATAACCTCGATGATGTCATGCATGATATAGAGGCTATCCGACGTGAGAGACACCCCACCCCCCCCACCCCCCATACTAGATCTTGCAAATAGCATGCAAGGCATGATTGACTCCATCCATCATTTTGATTTAGACATTGATTCATTTAGATCATGGAGGGAAAGCATGCAAGCCTTCTACTCTAACGGCTTATCATATAGATAGGTTTATAACCTGCATATAAGTAAAGGGAATTTTAAACATTATTTTGTAAACCCTAAGACAGGTGAAGAAATTAATGAGAAGCCTCACATTTCCATTAGGTGGTGTACACATCCAGATATAGCAACACATTTTTGGGAGCGGTGGTGGATGGTATTTGACCATCCACCACACGCTAACCATGAGGTGCCCATGTACTTCCTTAGGAATTTATGGGCTGAGTTTGAGTTGGGTTTGAAACCCAACTATTTTGATATGAAAGCATTTCAGGGGGTTGGTAGAGGGATGTCTCAAGATAGGCCTCGGGCAAAGCTGAGTGATAGAAGGAGAAATTGTAGGTGAGCTAAGCCGCTTGTACCTCTTCCTATGCCTGTTGTGCCTACTCCTCACCATCATCAAGAAATTTCATCTACTCTTACTCATTTGAGTGCCCTTTCAGGAAATTTAATATAGTAGTGGACGTAGGAAGTACATGCTCCTCCAGTTGGACATGTTTGTACTAGCTGTGGAGGCATATGCACAAGCCCCCATAGTGATCCTAATGTATCACACGATGGTCATTATGCTGAGGGTGTAGATTTTGATGATGATGTATATTTTGCCCATGGTGATGGTAGTGACAAGATAGACATGTCATCATATGTTGATCTCGTGTAGCATAGAGAGCGTGCAGAGAGTCAAGAGCAGTAAGTAATATTTTAATTTTAATATAAATATAATGTACACATAATTATTTACTTTCTACATACATGTGTAATTGTATTAACCATATTAATTTGTACTTTTGAAATAATAGAGAATGGGTGATATTGTTCCTCCTAGGAGGCAATATACTCTTTTTTTGAGACCTACAGACGTTGGCGTCCCTTATATGGTATGCACTTTGAATTACACTATAAAAATGTACATTCAAACTTGAATTTAATAACATGTGCTCATATGTTCTTTTTATCTGATTTTGTAGTGATTGTTTGCATCTACACAGATTGATGTTAGTACAGGTCCTACTCTAGTTACCATTGAGGCACAACCTCAAATACATGCAGTATGAACTTTTGACTGAAGACAAATAATTTTTATTATTTTTATGTATGTACATTGTTATTAACTTATAATATGAACAATTTTGACTCACATGTATATATATTATATGTGTTTTGATTTTATGAACAAGAGCCATATCATACTCATCCATACAGGCCTTGGTATAGTCTATTTTAGACTCCATCTTATGATTATTGTGCTAGCATACTTGTAGACACATATGTGACATTGGCTACCACTTAGGTATGATATATATATACATGTAAAATTTATAGTGTATAAAAAATGTAGTGTACAAATTATGTACTTTGTAATTATTCATGTATATTTAATTTTGACTAAACATTTATGTATCCATAATTTTAGGACTATGTCACCATGAGTGTTGCTAAGAGGACATGACTTAGCTAGATGGAGATACCTAAATCATCATTTGAGGTCAGTATTGTGATTTATGTACATAATGTATAGTTCATTATGCTCTAAAATCAAATTTTAAAAATGTATGTATTGTAAATTATAGGACCTCACCACTGCTACATTTAGTAGTTTTCACAGTGCGCCTCCTCCCATTATTGAGGGACACCCATCTCATGTGGTATTTATTTTATTATGTAGTGAATATTTAATTTATTTTCAAGCTAGATTTTGAAACCCATTTCAATTAAGCATTTACATAATGAGACGTGCCTCATGTTACACAGGGTGATCCATCTACCTCACAGGGTGTCCGACATGACGAGATGACTCATATTACACATGATGATCCATCTGAGTCCTCTTCATGTGGAGTAAAGAGGACATTCAATCAGATAGATTAGGTCTTGTTGGCACTTGTAGATTGTGTTTTTATGATGTATATTTTTTATGATGTATACACTTTGTGTTAGGACAATTAAAACTGTATGTTAGACCATGTACTATTTTTTTTATGACTTCTTATCATGCTTGTGTATGTAGTATATATTATTATGTTTCATCATGTTTTAATTATATTCAAACCATTTTCTTTATTTTGACATATTTTATTCATGAACATATGACACATTTTGTAAGTATATATGCAAGATGAACAATAATTTTAACTATCTATAGAGCATTATTGGATAAATATCACATCAAATTTATGCATTGAGATTCATACAAATAAAATTGACCTACTAGATTAAAAAATGTATTGATAACATACCTAAAAATGTATCATATGTGATCTTAATGTGTTGTTTGGTAATTTAAGACTCATTATCATATAACAATACCTATTATGTGTTGTTAAACATATGAATACCTATTAGGACTCCTATGTCCCCTTAAGACACACATGTATGGATAATATACCTAAAAATGTATCATAAGTTATATTAATGTGTTGTTTGGTAATGTAAGAGTCATTATTACCTAATAAGACCTATTATGTGGTAGTAAACATATGAATACCTATCATAACCTATAATAGACATAATGACCTATTAGGACTCCTATGTCCCCTTAAGACACTTATGTATGTATAACGTACCTAAAAATGTATCATAAGTGATATTAATGTGTTGTTTGGTAATGTAAGAGTCATTATTACCTAATAAGACCTATTATGTCGTAGTAAACATATGAATACCTATCATAACCTATAACATAAATAATGACCTATTAGGATTCCTATGTCCCCTTAAGACACACATGTATGGATAATGTACCTAACAATGTATCATAAGTGATCTTAATGTGTTGTTTGGTGATGTAAGACTCATTATCACCTAATAAGACCTATTATGTGCTAGTAAACATATGAATACCTATCATAACCTATAACATACATAGTGACCTATTAGGACTCCTATGTCTCCTTAAGACACACATGTATGGATAACGTACCTAAAAATGTATCATAAGTGATCTTAATGTGTTGTTTGGTAATGTAAGACTCATTATCACATAATAAGACCTATTATGTGCTAGTAAACATATGAATACCTATCATAACTTATAACACATTTAATGACCTATTAGGACTCCTATGTCCACTTAAGACACAAATATATGGATAACATATCTAACAATGTATCATAAGTGATATTAATGTGTTGTTTGGTGATGTAAGAAATTATTACCTAATAAAACCTATTATGTGGTAGTAAACATATGAATACCTATCATAACCTATAATAGACATAATGACCTATTAGGACTCCTATGTCCCCTTAAGACACACATGTATGGATAACATACCTAAGAATGTATCATAAGTGATCTTAATGTGTTGTTTGGTAATGTAAGACTCATTATCACCTAATAATACCTATTATGTGCTAGTAAACATATTATGACTTATTAAAATGTATAGAAATTATTATGACCTATTAGGACTCACATGTCCCCTTAAGACACACATGTGTGGATAATGTACCTAACAATGTATCATAAGTGATCTTAATGTGTTGTTTGGTAAAGTAAGATATAATTTAAACATGCTTGAATGTGAAAGAAATGGAACAAAATAGGAGGTCATTACTTAAATTGACAATTAATTTATAATTTATCAAGTGCATATCTTTAACTTTCAAATAGAAGTAAACTCTCATTTTTGAATTATTTTGTACAACATATTTCACAATATATGTAAGAAAATGGCAATGATATATTTATAGAAGTGAACTCAAAACATAAAATTGGTTCAACACATCTCTTCAAACGAGATCCTATAAAATAAAATTGTAAAACAAAAACACATGTTAATAAACACATAAATTAATATTCAAGGTATCTGAACTATGTAAATATATGTGTAATTTGTATGTACTTACTATGTGAAATTGCACAAGATTTTGATGTTCAATCCACTTTAACATTTAAATTTGCATAAATTGTAATTGAGACTTGAATAAGAGGTATATATAAGTTCTCTAAATTGGTATTGACAACACAAACATACATTTAATTAAATTATATAAGTACATGTATATAAAAATAATACAATAATGAAAAACTTACATGTGTTTGATTTAAATGTAGTCATCCCACTGTATCATCTACATCCTCTCTCTTTTACAATGCATCTATGATTTATCTCGTGCTCATCCATTGAAATTGTCCATAATACCTTATTGGCGGGTCTCCCTTTGTATCTTTCTAATTTGATATGTGTTGCCACAACAAAGTGAGAATAGTGTACAATCTTCTTCTAAGTTTCGTAGTCTTCAAATGCTGGAAAACCATTTGTTTTTGTTAGGTATCTACGTAGCCCAGTGCCAGCTACAATGAAAGACCCAATTGGATACTCAAAACCATCATCGTCTACTTGATGACATGTCAATTTTTTCTTAGGTTCCACACATCTAGCTAGCCAATACTCAGTCTATACATCATTATCACTAGGTGCAATAACAACATAAACATGTCCTACAAGATAAGATAAAGTACAAAAACACTTTAATCACATGAATGTACATATGCAGATTATATAAATTGAAGCATGCGATCACAAAAAAATCTAATTAAATTGTGCATACCAGGTTTTATGAGGTCTGAAATACAATCTAGTCTTCTAATGCAAAAGTAACATTCTGGCCTTCATTTACTATATCATCTTCAAAATGTGTATTAGTAGGTGCTAATGATCTTTGTTGCCAATCTTCAACCCATTATGTATTCTCACATTCTTCCCATTCACTTGCAAGACAAAATTGACAAAAAAAAGCAAGCTCCCTAGTCCATATAGTCCAAGTGTTAGAATTTGAACTCCTAAATGAATGCCATTTAGCTGACCCACTAATTGTATCACAGTCATATCTTGAAGGGATATTATTTTCTTTAACTAGGTATAAGAAACGTTTGATTGTAGAGTTCTAACTTGATCTCATGTATAAATATTTATTACACCATTCGACAATCTCACGTGCACTTTTGAATTTAGCTTTTTTCTCAAATTTTAATTGCTCTCTACTAAGGGCTCTCTTCATGCATGCACCAACACCATCATGTTCTCCTTTACCATGTCTAGCCTCAAAAAAACTCCACACATGTTGGATGTTAGTTTGCCTATGTGTCCTACTCAACCAATGGAACATTCTAGCATTCTTGAATTGTCCTGTACAATTATTTGACCATATCCAATGTTGTGTCATTTGAATTTGTCTCTCTTTTAAATTATCAAAAAAGAATTTGAAACAATTTTGAAAAAACTCAGATGAATGGAGTTTATTATCACTTATATAAAAATGGTACTCTCTCAATATTTTTCAATCTAACTTTGTACTATCAGGTGCATGCCTATAAACTATATGAACATAAATTGTTACTTGCACTGAATTGTAATATTGTGGTTGTACCTCTTCTTGTGGTGCAAGTGTGTAGTTCTTTGCAAAGTCAACAACTAAAAGTATAGTACCAATTGAAACTGTATTCTTACATATGTGAAATTGTCCATCAAGCCATCTAGAATATTGAGAGTGTTTAAAATATTTTTGTATGATCACACTCTTAAAGTCATCCATAAATGCATGACAACTAATTTTATCTATAACTAGATCACACCTTCTTCCAATCTTCCCATCCTTCAATGGATATTCAATAGTTTTGAATCTTTTTACCTCAACTAATTGTTGTCCAAAAGTAGTCAAAGCATTTTCATGCAAACATTCATCTAACAAAGAAAAATTGCTGCACATATCACATGTACTAGAAAGACATGCATTGAAAAGAAAGTATTGATCATTAGGTGGCTTACAAAACAAACCTGATATGAAATATTTTATAGTTTGAGGTGGTATTTTTATACCACACTCCTACAACATTTCTTTACTATGCATGGTACCACGTATAGATTGAAATACATCATAATGGTAACGAAATCGAATATGAGTTTTACAACAACATGTGATTCTTTCCTTGTTAATCCTTACATACCATGGTTTAAACTTTTCAAAAGATCTTTGACTAATGGTAATATTTAATACCTTACCATCTACAAATTTTTTAAACAATTCAGTTTGATTCATGTACAAAAGGTGTTTAGGATGTGGATCATGTATTTTTTACCCAATTCTCAATTTAAGAACATCTCTTGAATTAGGTGATACTCTTGTGTTATCATGCCAAAAACTTTCAATCAAACTTTTGACTTCACTAGTAAGTTTCATATCACATCTCGAGAGTCTACCACTAGAAGTCCATAAAATATTTGTTGGATCACATTCAAAGTTAACCCTTCTCTTTACAACTCTTTCTAAAGTCTTACAATCACATTAAGATAGCCAATTATGTTGCTAATCAATCTTTTGTTAGATCTTGATTTGTTAACTAAAGCTATTGTTATTGCTCGTCATGCTGCATTCTTATCTTTAGACCAACTTCTCTTTTTGATAACATCAAAGGCACTAGCAACAATGGATACAACTTATTTTAAAGACTCATTTTTATTCTTGGGGTTTGCATACATTTCCAAACTTCTCATTACTTTTCACATTTTAGTCATTTTAATTAGTTGCAACATTAAATGACATTGAAACCCAAATTTCTTATTATAAAAAAAAATGCCTATACAATCTATTAGCATGTGTCCTAATTTTTCCTAATTTGTCTCGATGAAACCAATCCCTCAAGATTATCTAACACATCATTAGAGATATGAAAATTATGTTCTAACACTTTACTATTATTCTAACATGTTTGTTCAGTAGTTGGTGTTTCTATGTCTACATTCATGCAATTTTTATTTTTAGACACTTTACTATTTTCACTGTTATTTGGGATTTGAATATCATTTTCAAATTTTTTTGGTATTTCTTTCAGGCATGCATTTCAATTGGAGCTTTTTGTGCATGATTGTTTGACAATTTCTTCTCATGAAGAAAATCTAAATCGTTTAAATCATAACTTGCTTCTAAAAAATCACCAATTTCATCACAAGAGAAAATTTGAGGGTTTGGAGACACACCTATATTGAATGCATGATTAGAATGTGCACCTAAATTTTCTTGTATTGGATTCTCTTCTTTAACCTCTTCATCCATCATGGTATCCTCAATGTCTTTCTCCTTTGAAACATTGTTCAAGTCTCTAATTCTTTGTCCTCTCTCTCGTTGACGTTGTGCTTCATTATCTTTATTTGCTGCAATCTCCTCATCTATCAAAAATTTTTCTTTCTTCTTTCTTTGTCATTTTGATCCCATGTTTGCACCAATTTTAAATTTGAATCAATAGCTTGCAAATTGTATAAGAGGACAAGAAAACAAAATAAGCATGATAGAATTCGCTATTGCAAATTGAAACTGTTATTCAATCATTTTAGTCATTGAAACTCGATCTGTGGGGTAGCTTTTGGGGCCCAACGTGTACATTACAAACGGGTACCTAATTGCTTAAAAATTGGGTACCTAATTCTTTAAAAATTGACTACCCAATTTTAAAATAATTGGGTACAATGGTTGAAAGAAATCGAGCACCTAATTTTTGAATTACAAATTGATTGCCTGATTCTTGAGACATGAACGAGAATTTGGTATGGCACCTGACTTTTGCATGGGGTTTTGCCTTGGGGAAAGGCATGGAATAGGCTTGGTCCCACCAAGCCATGCCTTCATGATCTATTTTTTTTCTAAGGCATTTAATCAACAATTTCTGGTATTTTCGTAATTTTTTTATAGTCGTCCCCATTGAATTTTTTGATGGGAAAAAAACCCATTATAGGTCTTACTTTTATGATTCTAAAAATGTAATTTTTATAGTGTTATTAGTTTATTTAGTATTTTTCCATTATTTATTAATCAAAACTATCTCCTAAATGTTGAAAAGTGACATTCACTGAAACTTGAATAACTTTTTTATTTTATAATTTTTCTTAAATAAATTTATATGTCATCAATCTATGTACAATTCTTTTGATGTTAAGTTTAATTTTTTTGAAAAAAGTGAGATTTTGATCAAATTATGTGGTCCATACACGAGAGGTTTTAAAATTTACCTTTATAGCCAATTAATAATTAATATAAAAAATTTATTCAATAAAAGATAAAGGAAAAATATTTTCATCAATCTTAGGTGTATTAGGTAACTCCCTTTAAAAGGATTTGTGTAAATTCATTTATTTGTGTCAAATTATGGTGTATGTACACGAGTGTGGTATGGTCCTGTAACAGGCATTTTGAAAAAGTGGTTTTTAAAGATCCATACTAAAAAAAATCTATCATCTAGGTACAAAAATAAATTACATATTCAAAAACTAAATTCTGGACACTAAAATTTTTATTTTTGGAGTTTTTTAATATTCAATCTCTAAATACCTCAAATTTTGACATCAATTGACAAAAAATTTCAAAAATGGGAAAAACACTTCCACTTTTTGGCCAAAAGTGAGACCCAACTTCTTGCACTAACCCATTGAAATCTAAGGGATCTGGGATTTATTTTAGTGGTAACTGGTTCAACCTCCCCTCTTAGATACTCCTCTTATATTTCCAACATATCCTTGATACAAAGACTCAAGATCCAACCTTAGATACATATTTGGCTTTGCTAATTAATTGCGAGGCATATAGAGATATTTGTGCTTGCAATACAACTTAGAATAGGATATGAGAAAATCGAAGTGGAGATTTTTACGCAAAGGCACAAGGAACATACCTTTAACACTTTAATACAAGGTCACTCTTTACATTTTTTTTAGCAACACCCACTTCAAGGGTTTCAAGAGGAACTACTCTTTGTTTTTAGGCCTCTTAGGAATTCAAACACTCCAAATTGTCTAGCCAAAATCATATTTCACCAACATCGTCAAATGGAATTAGGATCCAATAGGAGGACTTTACTCCCAACTTCTATTCACTTGTCTTTTCCCTAGACTACTTAAATGGTCAACTATTATACCCATTTTATAATAATAAAAGGATGCTCCTTCCCAAAGATACTTACCATCATTCACCACCTTATCAAAGATATATCAATCAACCCCTAAATTGGTCACAAACAACTTCACCCAATTTCATTATCCTAATAGTTTTTTAATTCACATTGTAACCTCACACCGATGAAGAGTACTCCCCTTTATAACAAAAACAGAAAGAAAATAGAGAAATAAAAACAAGTTGCAAGAATAGATAATTGACTTCTTATTATCTCCATAAGCATGGAACTACAAAATTAAGGAAAAAAAATGCTAATCCACATGTCCATTTTCCTTAAAATATTTTGTAACCTAGAGCCATTACCAACATCCTAGAATTGTCCTAGATAACTATAAAAACCTTCTTTAAATAGGCAATTTTTCACTTCTTACGAAGGTTCTAGAAATTTAACCCTAGACCCTAAAGTTGGCTAACCCTAAGATATTATTATTTTGTTAGAATATTCAAATGGGAAGAGTACTTCTGAGAGGCGGGGGGAGTTGGTGAATTAGAAGTAACACACTTTAACCTTTTCATATCTTTTTGAAACAAATAATTGAAACTAAACTTCATGCATATAAACATATTAAATAAACATAAAGTAGACACATACATCAACACATGACACCAGAATTTTGGTAACCCCAAAACCCTCTAGGAATAAGAAAGTAAAATTGGGGTGGGGATGATACCCACAAAATCACTATAGCAATAATTATTTTACCACTTCCGATGGTTTGCCCTACGAAAGGCCTGCCCTATTAAAGGCTTTACATTGTGTCAATAGTGACCTGGTTCAATGATTTACAAACACTTTACATGAAGTGTCACTTTGTTAAAGGATTTAGTCACCTCTTTAAAGGATCTACAAAATAGTTTTTAAGATAACCTATCATCATAGGGTTTTCACTATCTAATACAATAGCTAGAGAGTGTTAGAAACCTTTAACCTGATTGCTTAAAATCTTCAATTGCTAATTTTAGTCACTTGATTTTCTCATTCTGATGTTATCCTTGCTTGATTTGATATCTATTTATATCCCTTGTATTGTTCTGATCAACTAGATGTGTAATTTCTGCTCAATTCACTAAGTCTTTGATGCCCCTGTTGTTTGCCTTATTCTGCAATTTTGCTTATATGCTTAACAACTTCCTTGACTTCTCTTCAACAACATAAAATTGTGGGGTCTAAGCCTTCTTATAAAGACTTCATAGACTTAGGGTTAGGTATGGATCTATGATCCATATTGAATCTTGAATTCCCACTCATTCCTTGAATTTTTCTCATGGGTTGCATACCTTCTCCATTTTTCTTATTGGTTGCATGCTGCTTGCATAGGAAATATAAAAGATTTGGTCTTATCCTTATTATCCTTCAAAATCCTTCTATGTCATCTTAGAAAATGGTTTACATCTAAGTTTTTGAAGCCACAAACTCATATGTTGATTCTGTGTTATTCAACACATACTGGATTATTAGTGCTCAGCACATATTTGATCCTAGTTAGCTCAACACCTATTGCATTCTATCTTGCTCAGCACATGTATAGTTATAGTTCACTCTACACATGAAACATTCTGAGTTGCTTGGCATCAAATGTGACTCAAAACCTATATAATGCTCGGCACTTGAAGTTACTCAACACCTGTTGAAATTCTAGTTTGACACATACTGTAGCTCAGCATACATAGTTTACTCGACTTCTATGTAAAAAATGGTTAGGTGTGTTGACACTCAAATGTCAAAACCATTCTAAGACCAACAATCTCCCCTTTTGACATGAGTGGCAAAAACACTTAATTAGATATTATTTATTTGTCCTTATGAGTACCCTATCCAATCTGCTCTGCATATTTACAAAATTCCAAAATTTGTTCAAAATACCTTAAAATTCTTATAACTCCCCCTGAGCTGATTGTGCCATTTTCATTCTTGCAACCAAAATTCTTGTGCTAATGCACCTGATATTATTTTCCTTTTCCCTATATTTGTGTGCTAATTTCTATCTTCTATTTTATTCATATCTCCTCCAAAACATTATTTCTCATGACCTATCTCCCCCTTTTTGGCTCATTTTGCAATCTTTTCCCTTTTTATTCACCAAAAGAATGAATGAAAAATGTAATTACTAGAATACATAATATTCTCCCCCTTAGTCATATCTTCCATATTATTATTTCTCCCCCTTTTTGGCACTTATGTCAAAGAGTTCTAAGGAGTAATACCATATTTAGCCAAAAATGTGTTGTTTACCTCCATTATCATTTTCAAAGTTGCATCCCAATTCTCCAAAGCAATGTCTAGTGACTTATGCTAGATGGTAGTCTCTGCAGCAAGATGTACAAGTCCATCTAATGTAGAAAGATTAGGATCTTTCTTTAAAATAGTTCCAGCATAGACTTGCTCTTTGTGGAGGACCTCCAAATGTGGGGTTATGGTGGATTGAATCTACATTAATTTGACCTTTATATTGGCCTCTTCACTTGTAAGTGTAGCCTAATTCTCTTTCAGTGTGAAGTGATTGGGAAAAATGCTTCTCACTTTGAGTTGGATCCCTTGGTAATTTCATGCTAGAAATCTTTAGATTTCTCTCCAAGATCATTATCCTTTGGCCTGCTTCTTGTGTGATGTTGGAAAAATCACACAGCTTTTTGTACAATGAAAAAATGTTCTCAAGTACAATTTTGACCTTGTCAATTTTCTTGGCCAATTCTACCTATTCAAGTGCTATACCACTGGATATTTTCTCATTCACCTTTCCTTGAAATTTCCTCTCAGACCATTCCATAAGTTTAACATTTGTATCCTGGTCTTCACTAGTCACCTAGTCAACTATATCTGATAATTGTTCCATTATGGGCTTTGACTCATCTAGTGACTACAAGCTGAAGGCATCCATAAAGATGTCCTTAATCTCATGTAGTGCTTGCTTATGTTTATACTCCTTTTTGAGTATTTTCTACCTCTTTCTCCTATTTAATGCATCTTGCATCTCAGTAATCTGCTCCATTGTGATAGTCTTTGAGTCATAAGAGAGTATTACAATGTCTTCATCTAACTCAGGGTCTCCATAGTGAAGTACCCTAGTCACCTTTGTAGAACTCAAGCCTGGTGTGGAGATTTGCAAATGTATGGCTTTAGTGCTTGGCTTCTGAAGGGTTTTTGTAGGAGTGCTAGTTTTTGGTAGTTCTACTAATGTCTGTATAGTAGCTTGCTCCTTTTCCTTTGATATATCCTCCTTCTCATCAGACTTCCCTTCTTCTACACTTGGTTTCTATGTGGTGTCACCTACTACTATTGGTGGTGGAAGCATTAAAATTTGAGTGCTAGTAGCTGTGTAGGTGAAATGTGGTTCTTGTGGTTTCACCTTGTCTCTTTTTGGTTCTACTACTACTACCTTCTGTAGCTCATCTACACTCACCAATACAAGATTTGTGCATAACGATGCCTGTAGAGTGGATTGGTGAAGGATCTTGGAGAGATCCTCTATAGTTAGGGGATTAATGTTCTGAGAAAAAGTGTTAGGAACATCCTTGATAGTTATTGTATCTATAGGTGTGATTGTTACATGAGGAGGGCTAGGAGGTGGCATTTGTGTGTCTTACACACTCTATTTCTCTTCTTGTTGTTGTTCAACTATTGCCATATCTTCTCCCTTTTGTGTCTCTTCCTCCTCACCTTTTTCCTCTTTCTTCTCTTCTTCTCCTTTCGTTGTTGCTTCCTCCTTCTTCTCTTCTACTTGCTTCTCTTCCACTTTATTTTTCTCTATCTTCTCCTTTGCACTGGCCTCTACCTTATTTTCTTTTTCATCCTTGTCATTAGTTATCTTGTAGATTGTCTTCCACAATTGTGTGGATTTATTTACTACATCCTCAATCTTATTTTGTAGGATGTTGAAGGCTCTATATTTAGGTGCAAATTTGCCACCATGTTTCTTATTAGCCTTTGTTATTTGACCTCTTGTTAGGTTAGGCATCACTTGTGCTAAGGTAGATTTTTTAATCTCCTTTTCCATTTTCAAACAATAATGTCATTTGTTTTCAATTATCTTATATAACTCTCTAGGCATGGTATTTTCTAACTCTAGAGGTGTATTCTTAAATTTAGCCATCATGGCATATATAGATTCCTCTATTTTATTTTGCTCTTCTCTACTTAACTTGTTGAAATCAAGACTTTTCAAATCATTCAAATATTCATTCCTATTATTTTCACAAATTTTGTCTATAGAAGATTTGGGAGGATGGCTTACCACTTTGAATTGGCTGATATCCTCTAATTCTATTCTCTCTTCATCATCAGTGTCTAGCTGTGCCACATACTTTCTTCTTTTCTTTGGCACTTCATTAGGTTGTTTAGTAGCCTTCTTCTTCTCTTTTTTTGCCTCTTTGGCCTTTTGTGTGGATGCCCTTATACTAGCTCTTGTTGCTAGTGCTATCTTGGCTTAGGCTTGGTTTCCTTCTTGGGTTTGGACTGAGTTGGAGGCTAAGTTTTAGCCTTTCTCTTCTTTTGCTTAGCTTGTGTAGGTGCTTCCTTGGCTTATTCTTCCTTGGCACCTTCCTCCTTGTCTTCTCCTAAGCCTTGTGTCAACTCCATTGGGCCTTGCCCTTGCTCTTATTCTTCTTCACTCTCTCCTCCTTCTTCTTCTTCTTCTTTAGCACCTGCTTGTCCTTCAATATTTGCACCAAATTTATTCTTTATCCTCTTCACTAATTTATCTTTCCTCTTAATTATAGAGGTTGTCTTAAATTATGTTTCAACTTTGGATTTCACAAAATCATATGTGCCAAAGTGGGGTGCCTCTTTATCAATATCTTCTGCAAGCAATGTTGTTATTGTTGCTAAGGCTTCATCCACATCAAGTTCATATCCTAATGGCCTTACCCATCTTACCCTTGGAATTGTAGCCCAAATATAGGTATAATCAATGTCAACCAAAAAGAATATGTCATTGATATGTTTTTCACTAGGGAAACTGGTATTCTTACCCTTTGCTTCATGGATTTCTTAAAATCCTCAAAATAGCTTGTCATTTGGGCCTCAAAATTATCACACATTTGATGAATGAACTTGATGATTTGTGTGATTGTAGTTTTGTTTGGGTTCCAATTCACCTTTCTAATAGAAGGAAACTCTTCCATGACATAAAATAATATGCACATAAGAACTGAACCAAACTTGCATTGAGCACCCTTTGACCTCCTTATTGCTCCTAGGTTCTCATTTATTTGTTGTAACATTAGTTCTACTAGATCATATGTATGATCTTTCTTCACAAGTTTGTAAGCTACATCAATAGCTATACATGGCACATTGTTCAATCTGCTAGATTGGTAGAATTTGTGAGATATTATTCTCATTGCAAAATCTTGAAGAGGATCTATTACAATATGAATAGTCATACCTCTCTTATTCCACTTAGCTCCTATATTATTTTCAATAATTTCTTTCGATTCACTTCTCAGGGTTTTAGATTGATCTAGGGTTGGGAAACCCGTAACCCTATGCACTATTTTCTTAGTAATCTTCACTGGTCCTATTTCTAACCACAAACAACCATTGTGAATTCTATTGAGAACAATCTATATCCATTCTATTTTTAAGCCTATAGGGTAAACTATGGCATGGGTCAAACCCTTCTTCTAACCTATCTAAAATTCATCCTTCAAAAATTTGTTTTCACATAGCTTTTAATAGGCTTGAAATATTTCAAGGTCTCCTACTACTCCTATTTTACAGTTGTAACACTTCTTTATGTCTTGCACCATGACAACCTTTGGTGGAATTATGGACAACGTGTTGGTAGGGTCATTTCTGTAGGTGACTTCAGGGATTGGCCTAAACTTGGGTTGTTTGACTTCATTAGTGACTAGTTGGACCTCATAATGTTCCTTTTCTTTGGGGTTTCTTGAACTAAAAGCCATTATATCAAAACAGGTTTTCAAATATATTAAAAACTTCAATACTGCATAGCTTGGCACTTGATAAATACCTTAGATCATCAAAATGTATGCTGTATCACTGTTGAAATCGATGCAAATGGCTTCAAGATTGTTGTTTCATCACTTCTTCATTCTTCTCATCTTTTCTCTGTATTTGAATGGTGTAAAAATGATCAAAATTTGACCATATACCTTTCAAAACCTAGCATTAAATGCTTAGTGCATACAATTGTAAACTCGGCACTTGAAGGTTTCAACATGATTTAGCTTCCATTGGATTTTGTTCACTCAACTTCCACTATATTTCCACTTTGATTGAAATCAACTATCAACTCAGTTTCTATTAGAAACTCGACATCCATTAGGGCTTTACTCGACATTTGAGGATAGTTCAACAATATTTGCAAAAACTTCAAATTACGACTTGGCATCTTTGCTCATGCAGATTTCTTCATTGCAGTACTTCTTTGTCTTGGGATTGATACATGATATAACTTTGTATATCAATCCCATACACCTATTCTTACTTAGTTGGATACTATGTGATCACTTGACCTCTTGGGTGAAGTGATCCCTCCATTTGATGTGCTACACTCATCTTTCTTCTTCCAAGTCTTGTTCATTTGTCCTCTGATTTGTTCAACATCTACCTTCTCTTTTCCTTTGTTGACTTCTGACTTGGGTGCCTTTGACTTTGTTGGGAAATACCTACTGATATGACTAGTCTTCAAGCAACTAAAACATGTGATTTGACTTAACCATCTGCTATAGTTCCCTCTAAAATGTGTCCTTATGCAATTTTCAGGAATGTGTCCATACTACTGACAATAGTGATAGCTATACTTGGTATTGTAATCCTAGTTGTTGTGGTGTGCATGGTTTTTTTTTCCTTGTAGGCTAATTAGGTTTCCACATAGGCTTTGATCTACACTCAAAAGCTCTATGTCCATATATCTTGCAGTTGTAGTAGTGACCCTCAAATCTTGGTGTCCTCATGGTCTTGGTTCTACATTCATGTACTTGATGTCCTTATTTTTTGCACTTGTGACAAAATCTTGCATTTTTAGGCTTATCATACTAATGACCATCCTTGCTCTTGCATACATTAGAAGTATGTCCTCTTTTACCACAAAAATGAAAAATAGGTTTAGTGTTCTTACCTTTGTTACTCCTTTCTTTTGTAGTCTTGGATGATTCTCCTTGTTCAGTGTTTGTGTAACCAAGTCCTAAAGTATCATTACTAGCCCTTGGTGATTTCAATAGTTGCTCAAAATACTTGATAGCCTCATTGGGTTTGTTGAAGCTCTCTACTATCTCCTTCTCTCTTTTCAGTTTATTTTGCAGTTGATCATTTTGTATCTTCAATGTAGTGATCTCAATGTCCTTCATATTTAGTTCCTAATGAGCATTCATCATTTGGCTTAAGGTATCAAGCTGCATGTTTGAGATTCTTTCAAACTCAATTGTTTTCTTCTCTAGTCTATTGGTAATATTCCTCTTGTCATCTTCTATCATGGCCTTGTCTTCAATGTCTTTCCTTTTTTTTTTAGTCACTTCACAAAGCATTATGGCTTGTGACTCTTGTTCAAGCTTGAGTATTTTGATTTCTTCTGCTTGTGCTCTATTTTTCTTCATCAATTTAGCTATTGCTGCATCAAATTCCTTGGAATCTCCATTTGAAAACACTTGTGTGGTATCAATCTCCTTGTAGTGTATGTCATTTTCAGCTATGGCTATATCCTTCCTTCTTTTTGAGGACTTTCTGAATTCCTCCCTGGCTTCCTCCAATTTGTTTAGAGTGAGATGCACATCAATCACTTGATTGTCTATGATCTTCCCAAGTTTGAAGACTTCCATCTTTAGATCTTTTCACTAAGCTGTTAGGCTTCTCCTTGTGAGAACCTTAGCTTTGACACCAATTTTTGGAATATTCAAATGGGAAGAGTACTTCTGAGAAGGGGGGGTGGGGTGTGGTGAATCAGAAGTAACACACTTTAACCTTTTCAAATCCTTTTAAAACAAATAACTGAAAGTAAACTACATGCATGTAAACATATTAAATAAACATAAAGTAGACATATGCATCAACACATGACACCAGAATTTTGGTAACCCAGAAACCCTCTAGGAATAAGAAGGTAAAATTTGGGTGGGGATGATACCCACAAAATCACTACAGCAATAATTGTTTGACCAATTCTGATGGTCTACCCTGTGAAAGGCCTACCTTGTTAAAAGATTTACACTATGTCAATAGTGACTTGGTTCAAGGATTTACAAACACTTTACATGAAGTGTCACCTATCATCATAGGGTTTTCACTATCTAATACAATTGCTAGAGAGTATTAGAAACCTTTGACCTGATTGCTTACAATCTTCAATTGCTGATTTCAAGCACTTGATTTGCTCATTCTGATGTGATCCTTGCTTGATCTGATATCAGTTTGTATCCCTTGTACTATTTTGATCAACTAGATGTGTAATTGTTGTTCACTTCACTAAGTCTTTGATACCCCTATTGTTTTCCCTATTATGCAATTTTTCTTATCTCCTTAGCAACTTCCTTGAGTTCTCTTTAGCAACATAAAATTGTGAGGTCTAAGCCTTCTTATAAAGACTTCATAAACGTAGGGTTAGGTATGAATCTTGAATTCTTGCTCATTCCTTGAATTTTTCTCATTGGTTGTATGCCTTCTCCATTTTTATTATTTGCTACATGTTTCTTGCATAGGAAATATAAAAGATTCATTCTTATCCTTATTATCCTTCAAAATCCTTCTATGTCAGTTCAGAAAATGGTTTATATATGAGTTTGTGAAGCCACAAACTCATATGTTGATTCTGTGTTACTTGACACAAACTGGATTACTAGTGCTTGACACATATTTAATCCTGGTTTTCTTGACACCTATTACATTTTGTCTTGCTTGGAACATGTATAGTTCTGGCTCACTTGACACGTGAAACACTCTGACTTGCTTGGCATCAACTATGACTTGGCACATATATATCACTTGGCACCTATATATTACTTAGCACCTGAAGTCACTCGACACCTGTTGAATTCTGGCTCGGAACATATTGTAGCTTGGCATACATAGTGTACCTAACTTCTATGTAAAAGTGGTTAAGTTTGTTGACACTCAAATGTAAAAATCCATTCTGAGACCAACAAAGTTTTCATATTTTATTACAATAGAGTAAGTTCCAAACATTTTTTTCCCATTTCAGGTGGTGAAATTTCCTAAAGCCATAACTCATCATCAATTTCTTTGATTGACTATTATGAGGTCATTTCAAAAATGCCATGCACTACTCTACAACATTTGACTTGTGTAAGATCTAGTTAGGCAAGGTTTAACCCCTTTTGAGAGCCTTCAAAATTGATTTCAAGGTTTTTATACCGCATTATCAATACTTATTTTCTTTTATAACTTCACAAATAGACTTAATCTTGCAATAAAACTTTAATTACAAGCTTATATATATAATTAACCTCCAAGGAATAAATTAGAACTATTTGAGCTCGAATGACCAACTTACTAAAACTAGCAAGATTTTCAAAATATAAACTCTTCACTGAGGTAACCTTTATTGAAAAAGACAAAACATAAATATTTTTGGGTGATGTAAGATTACTCTTCCACCTAGGACGGTCCAACATTACATACCCTTAATGTATTTCCCATCCTACTTCTAAGGATGATATTTATTGAAAAATGATAGTAGTAATATGTAAAGAGAATTAAAAAGCTAGCAAGGGCTCAAGGCTTTTATCCGTTACACTTGGGTGTTCCAACACTAAGAATTATATTAGGACTAGGATACCATATAAATATACAATTCCTTATTCCTTAGTCAAAAAATATACACACAACTAACATTGACCACCCACATGAGAAGTGTCTCTATTATAGTGTAGGACAATCAATGTCTTTTTTATCAAGCTAACCAACCTTGGTCTTATTTGATCAATGGATAATCTCTACTAATAGATTGAAAAAGATTATAAAAAACTTCCTAACAACCAATCAAATTTCCTTTTCAAGAAGAAAGTACAAGTCTACTTGAATTTTACAATCGTGATTGTCTCTACCTAAGTACCTTTGACAACTTCTTATCAACTTTTTGAATAGAAACCAAAATCACAAAAATCTACTACTTCATGGTATTTTAATGGTTGTATGAGTTTTTATAATGTTTATAATAACTAAGAGGTGGGGGGGGGGGGGGGGGAGTTGAATCAGAGACTCAAGTTCCATAAGTACCATTTGAACAATCAAACATTTAAACATTATATATCCTGCTTATCTTGCTATAACTCAATCTCTACTGTAATTTGAATAACAATATTAACTAGTATTCCACTTTTCCAAGATAACAAACATTTCTAAATGTAAAACACCATAAAACATTCAACACAAGTTTGACACTAGGATTTAATGTGGAAACCCAATTTGGGAAAAACTACCAACAATATGTCACCACTTTTTCACTATTTTGAAGTGAGCTTTGTTAGGAGTCAACCTTGTTCAAGGTTACAATACACACTATTAAATATGACCTAGTTAGAGGATTTAATCACCCTATTAGGAGTGGCCTTGTTAGAGGACTTTAGATCATTCCATTAGAATGTCATCTTATTAAAGGATTTACATAGACTATTAAGTCCTTAATGACTGTTAGGTCAACCTTTGATTAAAAGGATTTTAATAAAAAAAATTTACAATTATTAGAAAGAAAATAGTAGGGTTTGATTTGTATGATTACAACTCACTTTGTAGTTTTAGATCTCTATTTAGTTTATGTGATGATTTCCTGATAAGCCTTCCTTATCACCTCTATCCTTGATTTGCTTGGCAATCCTTCAAGCATTCACCCTTCTCTTCACAAAAAACTTAAGCCTTCTTCTTAGATTCTCTTATTAACCTTAGTAGCTTTTTTTCATCTTATTGGAAACATGCACATATTCTCTTCTTTGTTCTCTTCTTCACATATCTCATTTTCACTCATACTAAAGTTCATCTCTATACCTCCTTAAATAGGTAATTCTAGTCCTTTGTCATTTTCATAATCACCGTAGATCTTAGGGTTCATGATTTGATTCATCAAGTTGATTGTATCTATACATCTTCTTCTTTTCTATAAACTTCTCATCAAATTCATCTCTTAGATTGTTCACCTAATCCTCTCCCAAATTTAATAATCCAACTCATCAATCTTATCTACAACACGCTCTCCATATCCCAATAAATTAGCTAAGTCAACTAGAAATCATGATTTCTCATACACATTCAAAATACTATCACTTGACCATTACTAAGTTCTGACACTTGATCATCACTAAATTTCTTGATTGCTATAGAACTTCTAGATTGACATCATTAAAATTTACTCAGTCAAAACCAATGCTTAGTCAACACTAAATTTTCTCAACACTTACTGTGGCTTGGTTGACACTAGCATCACTTGACATGAACTTCAAAGTTCCTTGATATTTTACTCTATTGATTAGTCAAGTCTTACATAAGTGATCTATCTTGGCTTGCATTGTCAAGACTTGAACATCACATGATTTAAACAATCACTTTATTTTGTCAAAATCAAACTAATCAAATGTCTATTATAGCTTCCTTTTCATAACTCAACCTTTCCTCTAGGTGCTTTTGTAATGAGAAATTTCTCAAATCCTCTTCATCAACCAAATACATATGACATTTAGATTAGATATAACCATGTCTCATTAGTAGATTTGACATCAATGATAATAAAATAATTGTTCCAATTGTAGTTTCCAACAATCTCCCTATTTGTTATTGATGGAAATATCTCAAATATGCTTCTTTATAGGAATACAATCTCCCTCTTTGTTAACATGCAATCCAAAAGAGTTCACTTCAAATATCCTTAGTTTCATTTTGACTCTCATCTCTGCAATTTCCAAAAACTCCCTTTAAGTTATGAGTTCAAATATCCTCTTGTATGCATACTCTATAGTTCTATTCAAATCTCTCCCTCTTAAATTATGTATCTCTTTCTCTCTAGTAATCTCCCCCTCTTTGCAAATAATGCCAAAGAAACTATCTTTCTTGGCTTCATTTTCTTCATAGATCATGATTATGTAGATAAGTACATATTTGGTTGAATTTTGTCATCTATCTATGACTGATCTATTATGTTATTCTCCTTCTTCTTCTTTACTTGACTACATTAGACACCTCCTAGTAGAACTATTTGAATCAAAGTTTAAGGTATCCTAATTAGCACATTTGATGCAATGCACCATTTATCCTTAAGTTTTTTTGCTTAGGGGAATCACTCCTAGTTTACCTCTAAGATATTAATGAGCATCTTTAGGTAATACTTTAGTGAATATGTCAGCAATTTGTTCTTTGGTGTGGACATATTCTAATTTCACTTCTTTGTCTTGAACTAGTTCTCTCAAGTAGTGATACTTGATAGCAATGTGTTTTGTTAAGTGTGCATCACTAGATTATTTGATATATTGATAGCACTTGTGTTATCACAATAGATAACCACTAGATTTGTAATTTCTTCTTTCATTCATTTTAGTAATTTCTTGATCCACATAATGTTTGAATAGTTTACAAAAATTTCCACATACTTGGCCTTGACTATTGATTGGGAAATACTTCTTTTTTTCTTGCTTGTCCATGACACCAATCTCTTTCCTCAAAAGAATGTACCTCCACTAGTGCTTTTTCTATCATCAATATTTCTTTCCCAATCAAAGTTAGTGAATACTTTTAGTTCACATCTATTACTTCTCTTGTAATACAATATATAATCATTTGCACCTTTCATATATCTCAATATCCTTTTCACTACCATCATATGAATTTCCTCAAAATTTTATGAAAATCTAGAAACTATCCTAACAACTGATGCAATATCAGGTCTTTTATGAACAACATGTTGCAATTTTCCAATCATTGATTTGTATATTTTTTGGTTCACATCAACATATTCATCATTTTTAGATAAGTTAAGTCTTGTAGACATAGGTGTGCTCACTGGTCTTGATTCTTCCATTCCAAAAAAAAATTAGTATCTCCTTGATATATTTGGACTGAGTAATGAAAATACCAAACTTCATTTGATATACTTGAAAACCAACAAAGAATTTGATAACTCCAAATATTGATATTTGAAATTCCTTCTTCATATCATCAACAAATGATTTGCATAATGCTTCTTTTCTTCCAAATATAATGTGATCAATAAAAATTTGAGATAGCAGTACTTCATTATTCTTACTAATCTTCAAGTACAAATTATCATTATCAATTGCCTTTTCAAAACCAATCTTCACCAAATAATTGTGTAGTCTTTCATACCATGCTCTCAGGCTTGTTTCAATCCATATAGATCTTTGTTTATTTTACATACCATATTCTTCTTATCTAGGCCCACAAATTCATCAGGTTGTTCTATGTACACTTCTCCCTCAAGTATACCATTCAAAAATGTGGATTTGACATCCATATGATACACATTAATGTTTTTGTAGGCTAACTATGCAAGTAGAGTTCTAACTCCTTCCAGTCTTTCCACAGGAGTAAAATTTTCTCCATAGTGTAATCCTTCTTCTTGATCATATTCTTTGCATATTAATCTTTCCTTTTCCCTTGTAACTTCACCTTTTCCATTTAACTTATTCTTGATAACCCACTTTGTTCCATTTACATTTTTGTCCTTTGGTCTATGTACTAGAGCCCAAGTGTTCTTCTTCTCAATTTGTTTAATTTATTCATTCACTACCTAGATCTAATCTTAATTTTCTAGAGCATCCTTCACTAATTTGGACTCAAATTCACAAAGTAAGCATATATAATTCTTTAGCTTCTTTCTTGTCATAACACTAGATTCTATATCTCCACTAATTTGTTCAGGTTTATGATTTCTTCTTACATACTTGGCCAGCACAGCTGGTCTCCTTATTTGTTCTTCAATAGGGTCATCTTGAAAAATAATATCAAGCTCATTATCTCTTTCTTGTCTAGGTTCTAGTTCTTGTTCTACATGCTCAATATTGTTTATCTGATGGTTGACATTGCCTATCTATGACTTGACATCTTCTTGTTGCTCAACATTCACTATCTGCTTCTCAATAATCTATTATTGCACTTTGTCATTCCCTGTCTTCAGGGAAACTACAAATTAGTTTTCTTTTTTAGTAGGAGTGTTGGAAGCACCATCATCCACATATATGAATGTACTATAATATTTAGGTTCTTCCTTACATTCAAAATCATTTCTTTCTAAAAATTCATCAACTTTCACATTTGCGCTTTCCACAACTTTGTTAGTGTTAGAGTTTAAGCACTTGTAAGATTTAATATTGGTGGAATATCCTAGGAATATACCTTCATCACTCTTTGTATCAAGTTTTTCATTCCTATAAACTTTGAATATATAGCATTTTCTTGCAAATATTTTTAAATATTTCACATTAGGAGCATATCCATAACATAGTTCAAAAGGTGTAGCATTTGTACCTTTCTTGACTTGTACTCTATTTAAGGCATGGACAATAGTACTGATAACTTCTCTCCAATATTTTTGTGATACATTCTTCTCCATCATCAATATTCTTGCACAGTTCATTATTGATCTATTTCTCCTTTCAGCTTTCCCATTCTGAGGATGGGTCCTTCGTGTTGACATCTATCTTTTAATTCCTTTCTAATTGTAGAATGTATTGAACTCATTGGAAATGAATTAACTACCTCTGTTAGATCTCAAACACTTCATACTATTCCATGTTTCTTTTTCAACTCTAGCTAAATACCACTTAAATAACTAAAAAGCATCAAATTTAGCTTTGAGAAACATCACAGTCATCACCCTAGAATAGTCATCAAAAATAGAATGAAATAATTATCTCCACAATATCTTTGAACATCAATAGGTCCACAAAGATTAGCATGAACCAATTCTAATATATCACTAGATGTGTATGTTTTTCTCTTGAAACTAGACTTTGTCATTTATTCAAATTGAAATTGTTTACACATAACATTGTTAGAATCTTTAGTTTTGGAAACCCTCTTACTTTCTTAATTTTTCTAATGTTCACCAAATTTATCAAAATTTACATTACATAACCTTTTGTGCCATAACCAAACATCTTCCTATTGTGCAAACAAACATGTCTCATTAGATAAATCTAGATAGAACAAGTTACCTCTTGTCTAATCATCACTTCCAATCAACTTACCATCAACATCATATATCTTTACATTTTTGTGATGGAATTTAACTCTATACCCTAATTTATTTAATTGTGAAGCATTGAATAGATTGCAGTTAAGTCCTTCCACCCAGTAAACATTGTCACACTTGATTTTGTCAGTTAGTTGAATTATACCTTTACCTTTCACAACACATGGAATGTCATTACCAAATTTAACACAACCACCTTCGTATGGTCCAATCTACTCAAAATTATTTCTATCATCAGTCATATGACTAGAGCATCCATCATCAATTATCCATATATCACTTTTGTTCACATATAAAATTAGAGTAGTTTTCTTATCTTCATTAGAATCTTCTTTTATAACAAAATAAAAAACTTCATCATCATTACTTTCAAATTCAGTGCCAGTTTCTTCTTCAATAATATAACAATTTTTCTTACCTTTTTAATCTTTTTTCTTCTTTTAGTCTTGGTCATCTCTCCTTCCTATGTACTTGTTTTCCTTTCTCTCATCCTTGTCTTTTCTACCAAGACATCTTGTAGCTATATGATCAACCTTGTTGCATGAAAAATGAATTATAGATAATTTTCCTTTGTGTTTACCTTTGCCTCTTCCAAATATTTTTGCAATAAGTGCTTCAAGTACATGAAGCTCATAATTAGAAGCATTGTTGTCACTCTTCACATGTTTTCGTTTCCTTTTTCTTATAACTAATTGTGACTTAAAAGAAGATTCAATAGTAGCAGTTGTGTATTTATCAAAATTAGACATCTCAAAAGAAATAAGTCTACCAATTACACATTCCAAAGGCAAATTGTTACCTAGAGTACATCTCAACTCTTGTATTGTAGAAATCCTAATGGAATATATAGGAAGTAGAGTTCTCAATACCTTGCTAATAATTTTTTCATCTTTAATCTCTCCATTTGCACCTCAAATAGCATTGACAACTTTGGTTCTTGTATAATACTACACTATGTTCTCACCTTCCATCATTCTTATTTCACATTAAGTTTTCCTCTCAAGCTCTCTGATTTGGCTCTTAAAACATTTTCATCTCCTCCATATGTGGTCTTCAGTTTGTTGCACATTTTTTTTTCACTATCACATTATTTTATATCATCAAACTTGATATAGCTTAGGGCTGAAGCGATCTCCAACATTGCCTAATTGTGTTCTTTCTTTTCTTTCAATTGTTGAGTAGCCAAAGGAACAATTTTTATCTTCACATAATCATTGTCCATAAATTTTATTTCTGCATCACTAATACTTGATATGTGTAGCCTCATCAATGTTTTCCATGCAAGAAAGTTCTCCTCATTCAACTTTGGTACCTACCTTTTATGAGCCATGATCTTTATCTTTAAGTACCTTCAAACTTCTCTTTAGACATACCAACTTCTCTAATATCAATTGTTAGAATGTTTACAATAACTAAGAGGGCGGGGGGGGTGTGGTGGGGTGGGGGTGGGGGGTGGCATGAATTATTTACTCAAGGTCCATAAGTACCATTTGAACAATCAAATATTTAAATATCATATGTTCTTATTATCCTATTGTAACTTTGTCTCTATTGTAATCTAAACACCAATATTAACTAGTAGTCCACTATCTTAACATAACATACTTTTCTACATGTAAATGTAAAACACCATAAAACATTCAACACAAGTTTAGCAATAGGATTTAACTTGAAAACCCGATTTGGGAAAAACCACCAGCAAAATGTCACCACTTTTTTGCTCTTTTGAAGTGAATGACCTTATCAAAGGAGTTTAGATCATTCCATTAGAATGTCACCTTATTAAAGGATTTATATATACTATTATGTCCTTAATGACTATTAGGTCAACCTTTAATTAAAAGGATTTAAATACAAATTGTTTACAATGATTAGAAAGAAAATAGTAGGGTTGTATCTGTATGATTAAAACTCACTTTGTAGTTTTAGATCTTTGTTCAATTGATGTGTTGATTCCCTAATAAGCCTTCCTTGTCACATTTTTCCTTGATTTTCTTGGAAATACTTTAAGCATTCACCCTTCTCTTCACAACAAAATTTAGCCTTCTACTTAGATTCACTTATCAACCTCAGCAATTTTGTTCCATCTTATTAGAAACATGCACATATTCTCTACTCTATTCTCTTCTTTGCATATGTCATTCATTCTCTTACTAAAGTTCATCTCTGTACCTCCTTAAATAGGTAATTCTAGTCCTTTTCCATTTTCACAATCACCATAGATCTTAGGGTTCATGATTTGATTCATCAAGTTCATTGTATCTATATATCTTCTTATTTTCTAGAAACTTCTCATTGAATTCATCTCTTAGATCCTTCACCTAATCCTATCCTTGAATTAAATGATCCAACTCATTAATCCTTATCTCTAACACACTTTCCATATCCCAACAAATCAACTGAGTTAGCTAGAAATCACAATTTATCATATGCATTCAAAATACTATCACTCGACCATTACTAATTTTTGACACTCAGTCATCATAAAATTTCTCAGTCACTATTGAACTTCTAGCTTGACATCAATATCATTTACTTAGTTGATATTGATGCTTGGTCAACATTGAATTTTCTTGGAACTTATTGTGGCTTAGTTGACACTAGCATCACTCAATATGAACTTCAAAGTTTCTTTAGCTTTTACTCTATTTCATGGTCAAGTCTTACATAAGTGATCTATCTTGGCTTGCACTATCAAGACTTGAACAGCACATGATTTAAATAATCACTTTGTTTTGTCAAAGTCTAACTAATCAAATATCCATTGTAGCTTCCTTTTCATAACTCAACCTTTCCTCTAGGTGATTTTTTTATGAGCAATTTATCAAATCCTCTTCATCAATAAAAAAGATATGAGATTTAGATCAGATAGCAACATGTCTCATCAGTAGATTTGACATCAATGACAATACAACAATTTTTCCAATTATAGTTTCCAACATGGCTTGCATATAATCTGTTTCCACTTTTGACTACAAATGCAAACTTCAAACATCATTAAATTTATTCAAACAACTTAATACACTCAACTACTATAGACAAAACCTTCACACTGATCTTACTAGGGCCTCCTAATAACATGGATGAATCCCTTCACAAAAATCTAAAAATTTGGAAACATAAATTAATAATTAAAAATAAACATCTCACCAACTTGGATTCAAAACCCACAATTGAATGTTATGGAATATCTTATTCTCATTGTTTATCCTAGGAGGGTTTGGTCCCAATCTTAGAAAATGTACTCTTTCTCCCTCCATACACCATTGATTTTCCTCAAACCTATTTCATTGGAAAATAATATCATTATAGAACCTATTTTATGTCATTTTATCACAATTCCAATCCAAAGATGGAGCATCAAGTGATTATTATACCAATAGATTAAAGAAGTTGTAGAATGTTTATGAACATTATGAATTTTCCTGTTCATTTACATCCAAACTTCCACCCGATGATATTTTCTAGGAGAAATGTGTTTAAATATCCTAGATGGACCTGAAAAATTAGTTACATCCAAACTACTCTTGAACCAATTATGTTGCATAGTTGTCATTTTGCAACTTGACCACTTTTTGACATTGTGACAAAATTTCTCTATCTTGTCAATATGATTCTACAATATGTTCAAAGACCCTAATACATATCAAATAGGATAAAATTAATCCAATTAAATAAAAATATCCTAGTTTGGATGCTCTTTTGCATGTTTGACCATTGTGGATCCAATGGTCCTAATTGGCATTACAATTGCAACCTTCCCTTTAAAGTGCCTTCAAATGATTACAATTGTTATTCAAATGGTGCAAAGGACCTTATTACATCCTTGAATATCAATGTAGAAAAAAAATTTCCTTGGCCTTCTTTGACCAACATGTTCTTTGCTCTAGCTTGTATATAGAGAGATGCATTATAATGCCTACCCCTACTTGACTTTGTTGGAAATATAAGAGGAGTAATTGAGAGGGGAGGGGTGAATTAGTTACTAAAAAACTAAATCCTAGATCCCTTAGATGTTAGTACAAAAATAACTTTGAGAAAACTTAACTTTGCTGATGCTTGGTAAACACACTGAAAATGTTGTAACTCAATAAATATTGAAATTTCTTTGCAAACACTTATTATGAAAAATATTAAGATGTTATCTATGATTACTTATCACTTTATCTTAGTTGTAAACACATAAAAGAAATAGCATGAACACATTCGAAACCAAGATTTAACATGGAAACCCAATTTGGGAAAACCCACCAATTGCAACTGGTTATTGTTTTTCACTCTTGTAAAGTAAGCCTTGTTAGGAGGAAACCCTATTAAATGTTACAAAACACACTATTAGGTGTGACCCTGTTAGAGGATTTAATCACCATATTAGGAGTGGCCTTGTTAGAGGTCCTTTGATAATTCAATAGAACTACCACCTTGTTAGAGAACTTACAAATAGTTGTTAAGGCAACTTTTTAAAGAAATTTAGATCACTGCCACAATGGTTAAAGACAAACAATGACATGACTTGATTTGGATACAACTGAATTGCTGATTACAAATCTCAATTCTGGCTTGTATAATTGATCCTTCCTAATTGAATATATCTTTTCATCTACACAAGGATATTTTTCTTTTCCTTCTGATTCACTTCCTCTTAACATCATTAAATCTTCAAATGCACTCATTCACTTCTAATCCTTAACTTGACATTTTATTTATACCTTTCATATTGTCAAGTTGGCTCAAATATAACTTAGAATAATTAAAATTCATCTTCTCAGTCTACTAGAATCAACAAGCAAATCAATTGAACTCAATATGCCAAAACAAGAAAATCCTTTGTTAGTCAACCCTACTCAATAGGCACTAACTCAGATACGATTTTCTTATGTCAACCAAATGAACTCAATCAATAGTGCATACTCGCAGAGTTCCTTTGGTAACTGAGTGAGCTTGGTTAGCACTGGTTCCATCTAACATTTCCTTTATTAACCAAGTAAGCTTGGTTAACACTTATCTTCTACAAACTTTCCTTTGGTGCGCAAGTGAACTTGGTAGAAATTGTCTTCTAAACTAGGCAAACTCTAAAAAACTTGTTAGACATAGAAAAATGTCTTCAATGCCCGACTGAGCTCAGTATGATCTAGCTCATAATGGTATGAAATTTTATGTAACATCAAAAATAATACACAATTAATCAATTATTTCAACAATCTCCCTCTTTGGCATTGATGGCAACACAACATGTCATAACACAATCAAATTTTTGGAGCAACAATAAAGTAAGGAGCATATCCTTAGTTTCATTTTGTTTCTCATCCATGAAAACTCCCTCTATTAGTGTGAACTCTTTCTACCTTCAATTTCTCCCTATGTCAGGAAACTTTTATCTGCTAGAACTTCTGCCAAGTTCATTCTCCCTCTTTGACAATTCTTCTCTTCCTCTTTGACATATCTTTATGAAATTTCTATCATAGAAAATATCTCTCTCTTTTCAAAAAAAAAATTTCTATGAGATATGATAGTATAATTCTCCCTCTTTAACATCTCATGCCAAAGACAATAATCAGTGAATATCAATGTACTTCCAATATAGATTCATTTGCAATATACTCTTGTCAATACTACACCAACTGATTGATCTTTAATAAGGCTCTAGTTGATGCATCACTAAACTTAATTTAGTGAGCTTCAGATAAGGGAATGACCCCTAACTTATCTCTTATATACAAAAATGCATTCTTAGGTAATGGCTTGGTGAATATGTCTACAATTTGTTCTTTTGAATTTACATATTACAATCTAACTTCTTTATCTTGCACCAACTCTCTTAAGAAATGATATTTTATAGCAATGTGCTTTATTTTGGTATGCATCACTAGATTCTTTGATATATTGATTGTACTAGTTTTATCACAATATATGACTATTAAATCCTTGATCTCTATCTTCATACCTATCATCAGTTGTTTGAACCAAACAATATTAAAACAATTGACTGTTGCTGCCACATTTTTTTTTTTTGCTATGGATTGAGAGATACAATTCTATTTCTTGCTTGTCCAAGACACTAGTCTTTTACCAAGAAAGAATGCTCCACCACTAATTGTTTTTCTATCATCAATACTTCCTACCCAGTCAACATTTGTAAATATTTTTTAAGTCCAAATTGCCTCTTACTTTGTACCATAAACCAACTTGTGTCTACTTGAACAATAAAACATGAACTTTCACTAAGATCAAGATAGAATAGGTTACCTTTTGTTTGTTTTCCAGATCCACCCAAATTTCCTTTTCCATCCACCATTTTTGCCTTTCCATCCATGAATTCTACCTTAACTCCAATGTTATTTAACTGTGCCACACTTCGTAGATTGTTCTTTAGTCCTTCAACCCAATAAACATTATCAAATATAAATTCTTTAGTCAAAGAAATACATCCTTTTCCTTTTATACAACAAGGTTCATTGTTTCCAACCATCATAATATTCCATGTGCTTAGACTTTGTTTTGTCTCCAGTCATATGGTGTGAGTAGCCATTGTCAATAATCCATGTATCATTTTTGTTAACATGAGAGATAAGTGCCATCTCATCTCTTTCATCATTAGATTCATCTTTTACAACAATATAACCATTTCACCTTCAATATTATCAAAATCCTTGGCCATGAAACAAGATTTTTTACCTTTGTCCTTGTAGTTTTTGAAATCCTTCTTGCCCTTGTGCTTATTGCTTTTCTTTTCATCCTTGTTTTCTCTATTTGGGCACCTAGCAACAATGCAACCAACTTCACAAGAAAAACAAATTAGAGGGATTTTACCTTTGTACTTTCCTTTGCCTTTGGAATATTTCCTTGCAAGTGGGCTTCAAAAACTTCAAGATCACTTTGAAAAATTTCTTCTATTTCTTCTTCACTTCCTAATTGATTGGACTTTTATTTCTTACTATTTTTCATAAGTGAGAGTTTGGCTTCAAATGTAGACTCAATACCTTTTGAACTAGGAACATAATTACCATAGTTATCTAACTCAAAAGTTGTCAATATTCCAACTAGAGCATCCAAAGTTTTTTTAAAAATTTGGATCACATCTCATCTCTTGAATAGAAGACATTGTAATTGCATAAATAGGAAGAAGGGTTTTGATTACCTTCCTTACAACTATTTTTTCATCAATGTCTCCTCCAGATGCTTTGATTGCACTCACACTTGCTTTGATTCTCTCCACATATTTTGCAATGTTTTCATCTTCTCTCATTTTCATCTAATCAAAATGACCTCTGAAACTTTCTGGTTTAGCTCTTCTTATGTTGTCATCTCCTCCAAATGCATGTCAATCATGATGATGTTATGATTCTTCTTTTTGGAAATGTCTTCAATTGATAATGTTCCAGAAGGAGTCTTTTTTTTGGTAAAGATTCTTACAACCTAAATCATTGATAGTTACTAGATGTAACCTCATAAGTCCTTGTCATGCCACAAAGTTGTCTATGTTCAACTTGGGAATCTCTCTTCTATAAGACATCTTGATCTTTAGCTTAGGTCCTTGAAACCTTCTCTGCAAGCACCAAAAAACTATGATACCAATTGTTGGAAATATAAGAGTAGTAACTGAGAGGGAAGAGGTGAATCAATTACTACAAAAATAAATCCTATATCCCTTAGATGTTAGTACAAAAATAACTTCGAGAAAACTTAACTTTGTTGATGCTCGATAAACACGCTGAAAATGCTATAGCTTGGTAAATACTGAAATTTCTTAACAAATACTTAATATGAAAATCTTAAGATGTTATTTTTTATTACTTATTACTTTATCTTAGTTGCAAACACATAAAAGAAATAACATGAACACATTCGACAGCAAGATTTAATATGGAAACCAAATTTGAGAAAAACCACCAATTGCAATAGTTACCATTTTTCACTCTTCTAAAGTGAGCCTTGTTAGGATCCAACCTTGTTAAAGGTTACAAAACTCAATATGAGGTGTGACCCTATTAGAGGATTTAATCACCCTATAAGGAGTGGCCTAGAGGCCTTTTGACAATTCAATAGAACTACCACCTTGTTAGAGGATTTACAAATAGTTGTTAAGCCAACTTTGTTAAGAGATTTAGATCACTACTAAAATGGTTAGAGAGTAACAATGACATGACCTAATTTGGGTGCAACTGAATTGCTGATTACAAATCTCAATTCTGGCTTGTATACTTGATCCTTCCTGATTGAATATATGTTTTCATCTCCACAAGGATATTCTACTTATCCTTTTGATTCACTTCCTCTTAGCATCATTAAATCTTCAAATACACTCATACACTTCTAATCCTCAACTTGGCCTTTTATTTATATCTTTCATATTGTCAATTTGGCTCAAATATAACTTAGAATTATTAATATTCATCTTATTAGTTGGCTAGAACCAAGAAACAAATCAATTAAACTCAATATGCCAAAACAAGGAAATCCTTCATTAGCCGACCCTACTCAATAGACACTAACTCAAAAGTTATTTTCCTATGTCTACCAAGTGAACTCAGTCAACACTACATACTTGCAAAGTTCCTTTAGCAACTCAGTGAGCTTGGTTAGTACTAGTTCTATCCAACATTTCCTATCTTAACCAAGTGAGCCCAGTTAATACTCATCTCCTGCAAAATTTCCTTGAGCACCCAAGTGAACCCGGTAGAAACTGTCTTCTGAACTAGGAAAACTCTAGAATGCTTGATAGACATAGACAACTATCTTCAATGCTCGAGTGAGCTTAGTATACTCTGACTAATAATGATATGACATTTTGTGTAACATCAAACAATACACAATTAATCAATTATTTCAACAGACTTTTCTATTGTAGTGTTAGATTCTTTTAGGTCAGCTTTCTAATTAGTTGTACTTGGTTACCAAATTGTTTAGAATTTATTTCATACTCAGTTGATTAATGTGATAAGTTATTTAGTTATTTCATGTGTTGATTATTATTCTTTCAATGATGATAGATGTATGTTCATTCAATGATTTCAATTATTTCTTGATGTTAGATAGAGGAATGATTTATATGTAGTTCTATGGTTACTTACCCCATACTTGCATGTGTATACTAGTGCATGTGTACATTTTCTTTATGTTTGACGTTTCTGATGTGATTGAGGAAGGGAGTTGTAGGCACTTGCTAGTTGGGATCTACACAATGTACCACTTCTTGTCATTGCCTTTTTAGTTTAGAATATATGTGTTTGAACATGCATGGATTTTATGTAGATTGTAGCTATCAGGTATCGACTTCTCTGAATTGCCAATATGAGCATACCCTAATGCAATATTTCAATGGTATAAGTGGGGAGATAAATTTTAAGTCCAAATCCTAACCTAAACCAATTGTCTAAGAAAATAGGACAAGTATTTGAGTTAGTTCCACCTTTCCAAATTCATCATGTGACGTGAATTTGTGACTTTGACCTTGGAGTTTGATTTTGTTCTTTGTCTTTAGTTGAGTTTTCATATTTGGTTTTGTGGGCTTGTGATGATTTTCTATTATAATAAAAATCAAATTAAAAGATAATTTAATGATTTAATTTATTAAAAAATTTATAAAGAAAATCAATATTTAATTAATTGAGAAATTGATTAAATAAAATAATTAAATTTAGAGATTTTATTAAAGTTCTAATTTTGGTATTTTATATTTATTTAATTTAATAATAATTTATTTAAGAGTTTTATTTTAATAATAAACTCTAAATAACATTATTAGTTAAATTAATAAATATATTATTAAAAGGTCTCGCAAATTAATAAGAGAGAGTAAGTCAACACAAATCAATTAAACTCAATATGCCAAAACAAGGAAATCCTTCATTAGCCGACCCTACTCAGTAGACACTAACTCAAAAATGATTTTCCTGTGTCTACCAAGTGAACTCAGTCAACACTACATACTTGCAAAGTTCCTTTAGCAATTGAGTGAGCTTGGTTAGTACTAGTTCCATCCAACATTTCCTATCTTAACCAAGTGAGCCCAGTTAATACTCATCTCCTGCAAAATTTCCTTGAGCACCCAAGTGAACCCGGTAGAAACTGTCTTCTGAACTAGGAAAACTCTAGAATGCTTGATAGACATAGACAACTATCTTCAATGCTCGAGTGAGCTTAGTATACTCTGACTAATAATGATATGACATTTTGTGTAACATCAAAAAATACACAATTAATCAATTATTTCAACAGACTTTTCTATTGTAGTGTCAGATTCTTTTAGGTCAGTTTTCTAATTAGTTGTACTTGGTTACCAAATTGTTTAGAATTTATTTCATACTCAGTTGATTAATGTGATAAGTTATTTAGCTATTTCATGTGTTGATGATTATTCTTTCAATGATGATAGATGTATGTTCATTCAATGATTTCAATTATTTCTTGATGTTAGATAGAGGAATGATTTATATGTAGTTCTATGGTTACTTACCCCATACTTGCATGTGTATACTAGTGCATGTGTACATTTTCTTTATGTTTGACGTTTCTAATGTGATTGAGGAAGGGAGTTGTAGGCACTTTCTAGTTGGGATCTACACAATGTACCACTTCTTGCCATTGCCTTTTTAGTTTAGAATATATGTGTTTGAACATGCGTGGATTTTATGTAGATTGTAGGTATCAGGTATCGACTTCTCTGAATTGCCAATATGAGCATACCCTAATGCAATATTTCAATGGTATAAGTGGGGAGATAACTTTTATGTCCAAATCCTAACCTAAACCAATTGTCTAAGAAAATAGGACAAGTATTTGAGTTAGTTCCACCTTTCCAAATTCATCATGTGACGTGAATTTGTGACTTTGACCTTGGAGTTTGATTTTGTTCTTTGTCTTTAGTTGAGTTGTCATATTTGGTTTTGTGGGCTTGTGATGATTTTCTATTATAATAAAAATCAAATTAAAAGATAATTTAATGATTTAATTTATTAAAAAAATTATAAAGAAAATCAATATTTAATTAATTGAGAAATTGATTAAATAAAATAATTAAATTTAGAGATTTTATTAAAGTTCTAATTTTGGTATTTTATATTTATTTAATTTAATAATAATTTATTTAAGAGTTTTATTTTAATAATAAACTCTAAATAAAATTATTAGTTAAATTAATAAATATATTATTAAAAGGTCTCGCAAATTAATAAGAGAGAGTAAGCAATAATTTAATAAAGTTTATTTTAATTAAATTGCATAAAGTTTATGCATGAAATTAAAATATAGTAAATTAATTAAAGAGAGAAAGCTAATTATTTAAATAAAGATATTTTGTAATTAAATATCTAAAAGTTTGTGCATGAAAAGGTAAAAAGATATAATAAATTAATAAAAGAAATTGATCAACCAGTTCCTTTGCGTGATTGTACAATCAGATCCCTAAATTAGGGGAGAACTCTTTATCATAGATCTAGAGCTCATTTTGTGATTACACAGGTTTTGGAGGAGCATATTTATGAGAGGATGGATTTTGAAAAGAAAGGGAATTGTTTGTAAAGTTTTGTGCATTATTTGTTTTAGCATTAGATCCAGGTAAGATCTTGTGGGTTTGTGCAGTAGATGCTCATTATTATTTTTCTTTGTCTTCTCTATATTTGCGAATCTGTTTCCAAAATTGAATTGAATCTGAAACCTTTGTTTGTGATATTTTTGTTCTTTGTTTTGAGATTATCTGTATGAGTTTAAAATTTGAAACCCTTGTTTGATAAAATCAGTTTCTGTTATTGAAATTTTTTGTGATTTAAATTTTGAAACCCTCGTGTTGGAAGTACTACTATTTGTTTCTTGAGAATATATGTGGATGAATTTTAGTTTTGAAACCTTTGTTTGATTGATTGAAAATCAGGATGTGGGTTTGAAATGAAAACCAAATTATTTTATCGATTTTGACTATTTGATTTGGGTTTGTATACCAGGTTTATATTGGCAAATTTATTAAAATATATATATTGAATAATGTAATTACATAGTACTTTGTGATTACCATGTAATCACATTATTAAATATTAAGAAAATGAAAATTTGGCAAATTAAATAAATTGGGGAAGGCTTTTGTGTGAGTTATTAAAAAATAAAAATATAATGATTATGGTGGTTGAGGGCTACCAACCCCCCACCCACCTTTTCCTTCCCCCTTTTCATTGCTGATGGCAATATGGCCACCGATGGCAGGCCTACTACCGATGCAATAGGTACTATTATCGCAAACCTAATGCGGTGGTAGCAAGGTTGCTGTGATAGTACCTTACTAGCCTCAGGCTTTAAAGTTATCTTAAGGTAACTTTTAATTTTTATTTAATTTTTTGTTTATTTATTTATTTATTAATAATTTTTGTTACATGTTAATTAAATTTATTAAATGTTAATAGTTTTAAATGATTTAAATAAATTAAATTGTATTAATTATTAAATATTAAATATTATTTAATAATTAATATTATTATTAGATTAATAATTATTTTATTAATAAGTTAATAAAAGTTATTTTTTTGATAAATAAATAATTATTATCTATTAGTAATATTATGATTATCGATTTAATTTTTAATAATATTTAATTAAAGGTTTTAATTAATTTATTATTAAAATGTATGTGTGCAAGTTTATTGCAAATTGAAAAACTGGGAAAATACTTTTGATTATTCAAAAACCTTATCAAGTATAATACTTTGAAGAGATGATAACTGGAAACCTAATTGTATATTGAATCTTGTGTTTTAATAACATCTTGAACTATGAATCAATGTTTAAACAACTTTATATGAATTATTAAATTGTCTAAGATTCTAGTGAACTTAGAAACCATAGTGAATATGGTAACTAGAGAAATAGAAATTGAAACCCTAATTGAGATCGAAAACATTATGAACTGAAATAGTTGAAAATGAGAATGAGAATTTGAAAACCTATTAGTGAAAATTAAACCTTGGTGTTTTTAAAATCTTATGAGTTATGAAAATGACTTTTATATGTACTCTTTATGACATGTGCCTTACTGATGTTGGCTTTCAGGGTTTACTTAGCTTTGGCAAGTTAGGATGTTTACTAGAGGCTTGGGAGTTTTGTTCTATGATGTCATGATGATGTTTTGATAACGATATTTTATACTCGACCATGGTAATATATCATATATGTGCTATGATGAGTTTGATCAAATTTTTTGATGTGCTTTCCAGTTCTTGTGTAGAACTGAGGTGGATGATGTGTCTTTCATGATATAACATGTGAGTCTTTAATTAGTTATCATTGATTGCTTCCAAGTTTCTTGTGTAGGATTGAGGTGATTATATGATTTTTTTTTTGGTGATGTTATGTAATTACATGGATTTAGTTTAGTGTGCTAAATTTTGGGTCAGTTCTATTGGGAGATCGTATTGGTGGAATCTGTGATTATGATCAGTAATATTTCACTGCTTTCTAGTTGCTTGTTTAAGAACTAATGTGTGTTTTATGGTCATTTGAGATCTTTTTCTTTTGCTAAGCTTAGGGTAGGTTTTCTGTATGTCATGCTGGGAAGTGGCTTGCAATGGAGTTCGAGGCCCTAAAGAGGCTGGTAGGTAACCCATTGTAGGTTATTTTAATAAGTGATAACATTTCATTAAATGGGTTTAAAATAAATTAATAAGATATTGGTACCACAAAAAGTCACTAGGGGGTCCAAAGTATTATAATACTATCGTGGTAACCTTAGAGCTGACTTGTTAGTATGCCTTGTCTATCTATACAAAAGGATCCCAGTGCCGCATAGAGGCACTAGGGAGTCTAGAGCATTAAAAGACTACCATGGTAACCTTAGAGTTAGCTCATGCACTGACATTTGCCCACTTGCATAGTAGATTTCCTATGCATTTTTGTTACCTCTGGGATTAGTTGATACTTGTGCCTTGGTACTGTTTGAGATAGTTTTCTTTTACATGATTCCTTGAACCTAGATGTTGGTTTTAACTCTTGAGTTTGTTATCCTATTTGGGACTTGAGTTTATCTCCTCAGTGCATTGGGAGTGGACCTTGTAGGGTTTCAAAAGGTTGGGTGGTAGTGCATTTTCTTATACCATTGAGATCTAACAGTTTGATGTCGTGGTTGGAGTTCCCTATTCTGTAGTCTCTTTCATTTTGGTTCTTATGTACTGTGATAGATGATTATACTCTAAGTGTATTGTATTTGATTTCATAGATCTTACAAGATGATGTAATCTATTTCATGATGTATATTATTTTAGCCTCTCATACCTGTGACTTGTACAATGGATGATTGTGCATTTTGTTTATTGCTAAGTGGCATTCTATAATTGTATATTATTTAAATAGATTCATACTTGTACTTATTCTTTAATGTGGATGTGTTATATATATTGGTTTTAGTATTAATTAAATTTAAATGTGATTCAATGTCATGGGACCCTTAAGAATTGCAATCTATTTTATGGTATGTATTTATGTATATGTTATTGCTTCTGCTATTTTATATCTATTGTTGTTAAGTTATTACCTTTCAAAAAAAAATGTTTGAAAAACTTAATGAAACTTTAGGTTAAATTCTTTTGGATTCCCTAGCAGGGTGTTATATGCAACTCACCATGATAATAGGCTAGAGAGATCATACCCCCTTGGAACTTTGTATCATCCTCTAAGAGCAAGTCCAAGTCATAATATAGGAAAAGAGTGTGCACACATAAATTGATATAAAGCCATGTTAGTAACCTTCAAAGCTAAGTTAATGCTACCAGGAGTGACACTATAGGTGTCCTAGACCACATTTGAGTGAGAAATATAATAAATGATCTAGTGAAAATGAGGAAACAAGATAGGGGAAGTACACCCTTAGAGATGAGCTAGCAGTATAGACATAGAAAATAGTACCTTAGGGAGAGACTATAGAGGATATGAGGGGATAGTTGAGGAGACTTTGAACTCAAAGAAATTTAATTAGACCATGCCCAATTTGTAATCTCCTAGCACTCATAGGCTCTAGGACCCATGCTATAGGTGGATCTTGAGGTTTTATAGATGCATTCTTGATGCAAAGACATTTTTTATAGAGATATTATTGTATATATAGTAATGTATGACATTATTTTGATGTATATATTTGTACACACACACACACATATCAATATCACATATTTGTTATAGAAATTTGATACATTTACATTAAGACTTATACATTCATGATAGACATACAAATGAATACACAAGGTTTTGATTTTATATATGATATATATGTTGTTATATGATGTATGGTTAGATTATATATTGTCATGATTTTATTGGCATACATGTTATACACATGATTAATTAAATTCAATGATGGTTTAATATGATACAATAGTTTAGATGGATGGAACATAATACGAGCTTGACCTACAATAGTAATCAAATTTACTAGATATCACATAATAATGCTAGCTAACATTTTATAATGGATAATCAACTTAAAAATTAGGCATATAAAGAAAAAAAATAGATTCCTAAATTATCACAAATAAATTAACCATACATGTGTGCATCATAACACAATGAAATGAAAGAACACATTGATGAAGGAATGTCATAAAATAATATAATTAAAATTTAACAATTAGAAAAATTAAGTAATATGCACATGACACATAGGAATAATATATGCATAATATATATACCACCATATATTGTAAGCACCTAAGTGGCCTACAATTTCATGATTGTTTAGCACATACCTTAATGTGTTTTCATTATACATTACATGAGAGGACTTCATTATTGCAGTTAATGTACACCTAAATTTGAATATCATGGGTCCTCTGTTCCCTTCAAAATTGCTCAAAACCAAGGTAAGACCTTATTCCTAAGCACAATTCTCTATTTTCCCTCCAATTAGTTAGTTTTATCTAACCTTCTAGGCCCTATCTAAATTTTAGTGGCTTCTATATTCTATTTTGATCGCATAATTAGTTTTTCATTTGAATCTCACATCCCTTGACTATTTGGGACCCATAGACCAAAATTAGCCTCATTTAGGGTGGAACAAAATTCCATTGGAATTATTTCCTAGCTATAGAACACCAATGACATTCTGTACCTCATTTTTTATGCCAAAATTTGAATTGGATCTCTGCCTCAAGGTTTTAGCAAGGGATTCAAATTTATGGTTGACCTTCACAACTTTGTCTCCCAATTTGTCTAAAAGTATGTTGGCATGAATGCCTTAGAGATATTTATAATATGTTTTGGGAGATGATTGAGTTTGTATGTGTTGCATTCATAACTTGGTTTGTCATTGATGTCAACATATCAACTTTCTACATAATACATGCATAGTAGCACATACATTTTTCTTCACCATTGTTTTTGGATGCAACATTGTATTCAGTGGGGTAAACAATGTATTTGTGGGTATAAATTTATGACATGTCTATGTTTGTAGAAGGATTTATGAATTTTTGTGTGAGTTACATAAGTTTTCCAGAGGATTGGTTGTAGGCCAGTATACAAAGGACAATGTGTTGACGATTGACTTGTATGCTTTTAGTGAGGTTAAAGCTTGCTCAACATGATTGAATTTTGGCTAGAGACATGTTTGAGATGTCATAATCTTGTTTTCATTGTGTAAAGACTTGTGAAGGATAACATTCAAGTAATTTCTAAGAGAGGTCGACTATGTTATATAATTGATGTAGTTTGTATTGTAGCATGTGTAACTTAATTGTAATATCTTATTATGGTCCTATATCATTAATTGTACATTAGAGTAGCTTCAAGTCTGACCCACTTAGTTTTTTTAGGTCTTGGTATAATGGAAATATATTTTCCTTGTTTAAAGTGTCCTATTTATGAAATTGTTATTGTTTATGCAAGCTTGGATGAGAATTTTGCTAAGGTTAGAGCAAAGCTAGATGATGGTGATGTTTTAGAACTTCAAAGGAATTTTATTGGAAAGATAAGTTGATTTTTCAGTCAATTATTTTCTTAGACATTTTATCCTAAATTGTTTAGTGAGAATAATTCTAAAGCAATTTGGATAGTGGGTTCAATTGACTTCTTCTCAACTCCTAATAGGGTTGGAATCATTTAACAAGGATTCAAGGTCTCCTAATAGGGACTCATATGTACTAATTATATTGAATTGACTCCTAACAGGGTCACATCCTTTTAAGAGGAATATTTTATATTATTACATCATCTTGTGGGTGTCATTCCCACAAGGGGTCTTCCCTCTAATCAAGGGTTTCCCTAATTAACATATTTTGTGCCACTTTTCATGGTTATCATCTTATGGTTGTTGTATATTTTGGTTATATGTTTGAGATTTGAGAAAGTTGATTTAAGTTGTTTGAAGTGCATAAATGATTCACCCCCCTCTCAGTTTTATTTGTGAGATTTACTTTCTAATAATTGGTATAAAAGCATTAGGTCCTTGAAGAGAATTTTTAACAACATAAGGAGGTCAATGGCTACATTCAAAAAAGAAAGTCCAAAATTTGATGGAGTGAACTATGACAATTGGAAGGACCAGATGAAGACTTAGTTACTATGCATGGGAGATGATAATCAGTTGGTGACAAGGGAAAGTAAGGTTGTGATAGAAGAAAAGGATCTAGAATCATGTTCCTAAGATGACAAAGATCTATTCATCTACAATATGTATGCTAGAGAAGCATTATTATCAAATCTTCCATAATCATATTATGTTGAGATAAAAAGGCTTATACCTTGCACATGTAATTTGGATTAAGTTACACAATTTATTTTAAGGTGATACATTTGAAAATATATATAGACTTCAGAATTGGAAGAATATCTTTGATAGTGCTAAGATGATGGAAGATGAATCTATTAGAGCAGATTTTGGTAGGACATGTGAGATTATTGTAGGAATCAAGAGTTGTGATAGAACCATGAGATAAGATGAAGTTGTATGCAAGATGTTGAAATATTTAACCCCTGACTATGCACACATAGTTGAAATCATTGAAGAAACTATTTTTGTGACACTAAATTTTACCACATAAACATTACTTGAGAAGTTTCTGGCATTTGAATAAAATTTGAAGCTAAGCTAAGGAGTAACTAGGACATCTAGAAACAACTTTTAGTTTATAGAAAGATAGAGCTAAACTAACAAGGAGTGTGAGCACAAGTGAAGATTATATTAGAAAATAGATAGTCAAACAAGAAGAAGATAATAAGATTGGTGAAGTACTTGCATTACTTGTGAAGAGGAATCCTAAATGTAAGAGTCTTTTATTGTTGGCCTTTCAATGAACTTGGTTATTTTTCATCTCAATATCCTAAAAGAGTAAAAAAGTGTAGGAATCCTTATAAGTCAAAGTTAATACTAGATTTCTTCTATGTTGATGAAGATAATGAGTTCAATTTTAAGGTGATAATTTCTTAGATAGTGATGATGAGGATGATGAACTTGGATTTGTCACTATTAAAGAAGAAAGTGTTGAAAAATAAGAGGTAATAGAAGAGAAAGCCTTAGTTTCACATGTTAAAAACAATAAGTCTAATTAAATTATAGATAGTGATTTCTCTAATCATATGATAAGAGATATGAATTAATTTGTTGAGCTTAACAATTATGATGGAGGAGTAGTTAGAGTTAGAAATAATGCAACATATCAAATTAAATGAAAAGGATCTATTACTCTTGATGGGAAAACTAATACTGAGGATGACTATTTTGTTGATAGTTTGAAACATAACCTTTTGAGTGTTGGACATCTTGTGAATATGGGATATCTATTGCAATTGGTAGAGAAGATTTATATAATCAAGGATGAAGATAGTAAGTTTATTGGTACATGTGCAAGGAAAAGAGGTAACCTTTTTTCAATCGAATCCTACCAAAATGATATATTTGTTGCAAAAGTTGATGACAATTGGTTATGGCATAAGATATGTTATCCCATTAACTTTGATGACATTGTGAAGATAAGTACCACATATGCACTTAGAAATTTTCCTAATATTGTGAAACTGTCTAGCATGGTTTACAAGGAATGTGTAAATGAAAAATAGAAGAGGAGTTAATTTCCAAGTAAGATTTTAACTACATCTGTAAAGTTGGAGATTATGCACATAGATTTGAGTGGTTCTAAAAGAACTAGAAAATTCTATGATAAAAGGTTCTTTATGCTTTTTATTGATGATTCTACAAGGATGATGTGTGTAGCATTTCTTAGGGAAAGGAAAAAATATTTTGATAATTTTAAGTTATTCAAGTATATATAGTATATAATGAATCTCATAGTGCAATACAAACAAGATACAAATCTATAATAAGAGGATTAGAATACTTGACACATACAAGACTAGATATATCTAATGCAGCTGGAATTGTTGCAAGATTCCAAATAGATTATGAAGAGACATATTTTGAAGCAATAAAGAGGACATTCGTATATTTGAAGGGTACATCAAATTAGGGCTTATGGTGATGACATATCACACAACTTTACCTTATGTGCATACACTAATGTAGATTGGGCAAGAAATGTGGATGTTAGAAAAAGTATTAGAAGTGGAGCATTCTTTTTGGAAGGAAGATTGGTTTCATGGCTAAGTAAGAAACAAAATTACATATCACAATCTACATTAGAAGCAAAGTATGTTGCAGTAGAAAGAAATTGGAATTAGATTATTTGGATGAAGCAGATGTTTCAAAATATTGGTATTGAATTTTTTGAACCTTTATCAATCATCGTGATACCACAAACACAATTAATATGTCAAAGAATCCAATGAACTACTTTCAAAGACTAAGCACATTGCAATAAAATATCTTTTTTTGAGAGAGAAAGTAATAGAAAATAAAATTTGACTGGAGTATTTTAGCACAAAGAAACATATAGCAGACTTATTTATAAAACCTTTGGCTAAGGATACCTTTGAGTACGTGAGAGGCATGCTTGGGGTTATGACCCAACCTACTTGAGAGGAATGCTTGGGGTTATGCCCCAACCTTCTTCAAAGTATTTGATGTAGGAATACATCAGTCCAGTATATTTAGAGCTTATTATTACATTAGGATTGAATGTTGGTGATGCTTGTTTAGGGGAGTAGTCACTTTTGGGAAGAGTTATTGTGAACTCTTAAACATTGTTTAATAGCATCTTTTGAAACTTGGTGAGATTTTTTAGATCGTATTGGAGATGATTGAACTTAGAGAACTGGCATAATTTCACCTTTGTCATTGATATCAATGGGGGAGAAATACATGAAAAACACCCTTTGTATTCAATTATAGATTTTTTTGGGGGAGAGACATACATGTAATTCATTATTCATCTATGGGGGAGTAGCACGAATGGGGGAGAGTATCATTATTATAGATTGATGTATCATATGGATGAGTAAGTAGATGAGGATGAAATATATTTAGTAATTTTATTTTTTTCATCATATGTTTCCATAATTTCCAAAGGGGGAGATTGTTAGAATGAATGGATTAGGAAGATTTCTAGTATGTTTTGGTATATGATTATGTGTTTCATTCATGACTTAGTTTTTTATTGATCTCAACATGTAAACTTTCTAAAAAATATAGATAGAATAATAGAGACAATTTTGATCAACATGGTTTGTGGATGCAAAATTATATTTAGTAGGGTTAGTAGTGTATTTGTGGATATATCTGTTAGAGAAAATAATTAATTAATTATTAATTATTTGTTCTATTTACTTAAGCTTATTTAGGTTAATGCATTTATTTAATATTTAGTAGTTAATAGCTGTAGTGATGAGTTGTTGACAACACAGGAGTTTGTTCCCTTCTAGCATGTTCCACCTTTTTGTGGAAGAGTGCTTAGTTGTCAACCTTATCTTCTACCTCCTTCTAGCTTGTTCTACAAGCTTCCTTGAGGCCTTTATAAGTGGTCTCTCTCTCATTGTAAATTCATCCATTCACATAGCAATGTCATTTTTCCTATTGTGAAATATTTTCTCTTGCTTTGTTTCCTTCAAGCTCTTGCTCCTTAGGTTTCTCTTTGGCAAGCTATTTGCACTGCAGGTGATCTTGGTGACTGCAGAATTGGATTTCATCAATTCCTACATGGTATTAGAGCTCTCAGGGAGATTATCATCACTAGCCGTTTGAGACCATCATCTTGCTTCAACACCTTGACCTGAATCTGGAGAATCTGCAGATATTGGGATTGTCTAGAGCCAAAGCGGACCTCACCATTGCATCCAGAACATCGATTTGGTGAATAATTAAGGCAAAATTGGTATGATCATTTTAGATTTGTACATCTAATTTTTAGATCTATATTTTTTTCATCTACCTCTCTACAATTTTTTTTGGATTTGCATTATTTTTTCCAAAAAAATTGGCCATCAGGCCTCTAGGAGAAATATTTTGCAGGTGAAGATTGAAGCTTGTTGGTGTAAATCTGATATTTGCATCATATTCAGAAGGTCAAAAAACCCCCAGGTCAAATTTTGTTTCATCCAAATCGGACGTCTAAAGCAAAATCTAGAGCCTTTTGATTTTTGGGTGCATGACTGCAATTCAAGAAAAATAATAATAGCAACGATTTTCAAATAACAATAACTTCCTCATACAGACTCCTTTTCTCGAGAATTTTTTTTGGTTTTGGGTAGAATTTCGTGATCTACACATTGGTGTAGGTGGTTTGAGATCTCTATTCTTGAATTTTTTTGCAAGTTGCAAATCCCAATTTTTGCCACTTTAAATGCTTGGTACGAGCTCATTCGGACTCCAAATCATGTTCCATTTTTTTTGAAAGTGCATGTTTTTTTGTCTACTTTCCAGATCAGCAATCAAATTTTAGGTTATATGGAAAGAAATACTACTTTTAGAAATAGGCCCGAAATTTACATGTGGCTATTACACTAAGTGCCAAATCATACATTAGGGGGGGTTGATTGATTATTTCTATATTTTGGGGGGTGCATATATTCATTGATCTCATGGAGGAGTTATGTGACACATGTCAGTTTGGAATCAGACCATGATTGACAAAAAGGAACTATAGAAAATGGAGTGCTTTAGTCATTGATTATCTAAGAAGTGAGCATAAGGAAGTATTTGCTTATTTATGTTCCAATGAATTGATCTCTAAAACTAGAATACAACCGCCTCTTTATAAACTTTTGGATATTATTATCCTAAATTTGAGTTATGATACTAAGCATGTCATTAACAAGCTCACTTATCCACATGATATGTGGATGGCTCTTTGGAAAAAATATGGAGATCCCATAGTTCCTCCTTTTCTAGATCACATTCTATTTCTTGTGGCTTCAATCATGGTTCCTCCAACTCAAAAAGAGATCCCACCTCTTGATACTCCTGTTGCTCCTACTGATCCAATTCCAACCATAGATGCTTCAGATTCAATGCATAAGGAAATTTCATGTCTTCCTACTTCAGCTTCATGGGATGACTTCCTTCCAGATATGGCAAAGCTCTTCATGGAGTCTCATATTGAAGATGTGGGAGACATTTTTGATGACATCTGTATTCTTTTTGAGGTAGATATTTCATCCTTTTCCACAGTGATAGATTCATGTACTTCAGCACTGCAGGGTACACATGGTCTTCCATGTGATGACTTCTTACCAAAAATTTCAGCTCTGTTCTTGGAGTCACATAGAGCAGATATGGAAGACTTCTTTGGTGATCTATCACTTCTCTTTTGTAAGGTAGATTCTTCTACAGTTATTGCACATTCTCTACATGATCAATCTTTTTTGGTTGGCATGATTGTGGATTCTTCTCTGCAGCTTCTACAGGAGGTCTCTCTTACATTTGAGAAGACTATTGGTGTCTAGAGACATGTTTCAGAGATACCAATCATCATAGAGATTCCTTCTCAATCTAGGGGATGCATCTCACAGGTACCCTTGCCTTTGTTTCTTCCAAAGGGGAGGAACATCATTTAGAGGTTATGGATCAGCTTCTTCATAGGGACATTCTTCACTGACCGACACACTACTTTTAGAGGGGGGGTACTATCTAATCTCCTTCTTCTCCTTCTTGGGGGGAACCTTTTCCTCATAAGAGGTTTTGTCCTTCTCCATTCTTTATTGTATATACATGGATATATGTTGTAATGGGTGGCGGGGGTGGGCGGGTGTGTTGATTACTCTATCCATCCATGCATCCTCTTTCATCTATCTTTTTGGGGGAGGGTTTTTTCCCATGTGGTTTTTCTCTCTTTCCCTACTTTATGAGAGATTTTCATATGCATTCATTATGTACATGGGTACCTAAAAATGGCCTAGTAGTCGGCACAAATCTTGCATTCATCCTAGTATTCGTAACCTTACGGGCATTCTCCTAAGTTGCACTTAAGGGGGGGGGGGGTGTGTTGGTGTAAATTAGTATTTACTATTTACACTTACTTATGTTTACTTAGGTTAATGCATCTTTTATTATTTATTTATTAGTCACCTAGGAGTTTGTGCACTCTTGTGAGTTGTCATGATGACATCACATGGGACCATACCTCTTTTAAGCACATGTTGTCTACAACACAAGAATATTCTACACACATATGACAACTTTTCATTCTTATCCATTCATCTAGAATGGTGGATTTATTCTATTGAAACTATTTAGGAAACTTTTGATTGAAACTAAAATTCTTAGTTTCTATCGAAACTGTTAGCGGTTTACAGCCACGGCTAGCAAACTGCCTTCCTAGTTTCGATCGAAACTATGAAGATAGTTTCAATCGAAAGTAAGAAAGTGGGATAACCCCTATTCGGATCATAGGGGTTTTTCTCTGGTCAGCTCCTTAGGGTTTTTCCCTAGTCGGCTAGTAAGGAGGTTTTTTTTTTTAAAAAAAAATCTATATAAATATGAGTTTCATTTTTTACAATTTGCATTTATGTGAAATCAAATTATTGGCTTTTGAATTGGGAAGAAAGAAATATTTGACAAACTTCAACCTATTTTTGAATTTTGGAGGAAGAATTTACGACATGGGCAATAAAGATAAAAGAGCAAGTAAATATGCACGAAGAAGAACTAAGGAACAAGAAGATGAAAATTGTCAAAAAACACTAGCAAGATACTATTTAGATTAGGTACACATGCACAATCTTTTTTCCAATGTATTTAATTAGTTTATTTAGTTAGGATTAGGGTTTAAATCCAATTAGGAATATGATATTTATCTTAAATTAGCATTACTAGATTAACTTAATATTAAGAGTTTATTTGAAATTATGTTCATATTTAGGCCGTTAGGGTTTATTCAATTATGTCCATATTAGTCCTTAGGGTAAATATTATATTATGAATAAATTTAAATTATGAATTTATTTAGTACATGGGAATTACCTTTTTTATTCAATTATGTTAATAATTTATAGTCCATTAAGGTTTATTAGATTATGATTAAATTTAAATAAATGAATTCATTTAGGACGTAGTCAACTAGGACAACCTACTGACATTGGAGAAGGTTCATCTCAAGTTCAAATAGGTACATGTGCATCTCTTGCAAGTATATAATATAGATCTGTCTAGAATTTTAGGTCTCTATCAAACTTTATATCTTTAATTTTTTAATTTAGTGAGCCATATTTCCCCTTATAAACTTACTTGATTTTATTTGTTATACCGTGCACATGCAACTCTAGTAGATGATGAAAATGTTGGACATGAGGAAATTGAAGTTGAAGTAATGGATATTGAAGAAGGACCATCTGAAGGTTAGATAATTTAAACAAGTACATAGTATTTCACTCAAGTTAAACATGTATATATGTATGTACATATATGTCCCCTAAAGAGATTGTATCTTAAGACTTTGTTTCATTTTTACTTGTGCAGCTCGAGATCAAACAACAAATGAGAATGTTAATTTAGCTCAAAGATTGAAGAGAAAAATTAATCATAGAAACATAGATCATTTAACTGAAATGGATGTGGAAAAATTGAGAGAATATGCTAATCAACCTACACACACTACAAAGAGGAAATTGAATAAAAAGTCTAAAGACATAATTGCACAATTTGAGAATCTATCAACAGTGGAGAAAACTCAACTATTATCAATTTCACTTCTTAAAGATGAATTAAAAGAGCCACTGAGACTATTGGGTATAGATACAAGTATAAAAAAGAGGAGGACTTCTAAACTAGAAAAAGATATTGTTGAAAGTGTTAAGGAAGGGTTACATTCCATTAGGAAAAAAAGTAGATTTGCAGATAAATCCATTGCACGAAGAGTGATACTAACATCTATTTTAAATAAGAAAACATCCAAAAATAGACAAATCTCTTCATTATCATCTCATTTCGGGTATAGTCGAAAGATAGTACTACATTATCTGAAAAGGAGAAACAATTTAAATGATAGTACATTAGAAGGCAATTGGGCACTAATGTGTAGAGCTCCTCGATCTGACATGATTGGGGAAATAGTTAAGAACTTAGTTATTCAATTTTGGATTGATAATACTCGTCCTTCACCAAATAGAAGAGATATAATCAAGCAGAGGATTGGGCCTAAGGAATATATTCAACATGCAAAACATTGGTTGGATGTCACTCAACATGAATTGTCTCTCTCATTTTGTAATTTAAATCCTAACATAAAGATTGGACAAACAATGTTTGAAAGATTGAAGCCCTATTTTGTGAAGATAAATAAATCTTTTGAAACATGTTGTTGTCGATATCATGTTGAATTTGATCTATACTATGAAGGGTTTCAAAAGATGATAGAAGAAAGTGGTGGAACTTCTCAAAATACTTTTCCTAAATGACCGAGTCAATTCATAACATCAATCTTATGTGACAAACCAAATGATTATGGAATAGGTGAAATAGATTGCATAAGAGGAACTTGTGAAACATGTGGTAACTTGACTAAATTTTCTTTGAGAGAAGAAGATACTAATATGACAAGGATGGTAAAATGTAAGAGATATAAGTACATAAAGTCAGAAACAAAAAATGGAAAAGAATCAACAAGGTTATAATATGTAGAGGATGAGATATCAGCTAGAGAATTTATGTCAAATTTTCATAAATTGATTCAACCATATATACACCATGCATTTTTTGCTAAGTGGCAAGTAGAACAATTTCAAACACTAAGAGAAACTTTCCCACTCGGAACAATTCTATCTGTTGTTGACTTTGCAGAGAATTACTCTTTCGTATCTCAAAAACAACTTCAAGCAGAGTACTACTATACAGAGCAGGTTACTATTATGGTTCAAGTGTCTTATCGACATGCAAAAATTGATCTGGATGGTGTGGAAAGTATAGATCAAGCACAAGTCATTAAAAAAGAGTAAGACTTTTATATTAGTGATGACAAAGAACATGACACAGATTTTGTGGAACATTGTTTTAAGACATTTTTTGAATATTTGAAAAACAAAAACATTAAAATAGAAAAACATTTTTTATGGTCAGATGGATGTGTAGCAGAATTTAAATCAGCTAGACCATTTTATGCATTATGTAGATATCATCGATACCTTAATATACCACACATTTGGAGTTTTTTTTAGAGTAGACATGGAAAGGGTGAGGATGATGGTGCAGGGGCTTGTATCAAATGTGCTTTAAGAAAGTATCAAATGGACTATAAAGGATATCACATTAATAATGCTTATGATGTGGTTGAGTGGTGCAAAACACATTTTTCTGTGCCAACAAATATAGATAACACATCATCACAAGCGGATCGAGTCATACCATTTAGAGTGTTTTGGGAGGTATCAGGTATATATAAATTAATTTGTTCATTTTTTAAATTGAATCTTAAATTTATATTTAATATGTTACCTTAGATGATCTCTAACTAAATTATGGACCTTGTGTACATTCAGGTGTTGATAGAAGATCAATGCATGCATGCAAGAGGGTAGAGAAGACATGATCTTTGCATTCAGTTATGAGTACAAATAGTAATGTGTGGTCATTGTACAAAAGAGAATACTCATGTTTTTGTCCTAATTGTATTGATGAAGACTATGGTTGTTGCATTAATCAAGATCATGGATATGTGGGTGAATGGACTTTGGTGCCACTAGATGTTATTAATACAAATGAGTTTGAGGATGAAAACTATGATGATATCCCATTGATTTCTAGTGATTATAACCATATTTTAGGATTGATCAAAGTTGGTATGTATGAACTATATATATACCTAGATCATGTACATGTATACATTTTTCATAATTTTGGTTAATTATTATTATATATATGTACTTATGTAAATGACGTGTATCCAAAATTTTGACATATATAAGTTTGTGTAGGAAATGTTTTTGCAGTCATGGCAGAATCAAAAAATGTAGAAGGTGTTAGCTATTATTTATTACGTTGCACCATGGAAAGAGAGAAGCTAACAAAGACTAAAATAAGTGATGAAATTATTTTTCCCATAGGTTAGTATATAGTTGAATTATGTATATATGTATGTCAAGTATCTACATGTTTTTAATGAATTCAAATTCTTTGACTTAAATTCAAGATTGATGTATTTTTTAAATGTGTACATGTGCAGGTTCTGTTGTTGTACAAGGAACATATTTGAAGAAAATAAAAGTACTTAAAAATGGGATTCATTTCACCAATTATCAACCTAACAATAAGGTATATCAATATAGTAACCATGTTATTGCCACTGGTCTAACTCTTCATCCAGTCAAAGGACCTGGAATACGTAAGTGGAGGCTCCATATTGATGATCATGAGAAAATATTAAATTTTATCCAAGAACGAGCTGATCCACTTGATATGAGATAGAAACAACTCCTAATTTGAAATGTAACTCAAGAACAATTTGAAATTTGGTTCAAACTATTTGAAATTTGGTTGAACAATCATTTGATCAATTTGAAATTTGGTGGAATAACTAATTTTCTAAATTGAACTTTTACTCTTTCATTTTGAATTTTCTAAAGTAACTACTTATAGAAATTATGAACTTATATGTATGTGTGTACACTAATTACCTGACATGTGCACCTTGAGGGAAAGAGATTCGAACACCACTTGTCTTAAGGGGATGAAATTAGGAGTTTGTAAAATTAATTATATTATATTGAACTTTCTATTTCACTTAACTTGTCAATTTTAGGACACATGTATGCTTTCAATTTAACTAATTAGGACATGTGCTTTCAATTTCAGGACATGTGAGCTTTCAATTTTAGGACTTGTGAGCTTTCAAGTTCAAATTGTGATTTTTTTAACTAAATTTTGAACATGTACATGTTTTAAGTTGGACTTGAATTAGAACATTGGGCTTAAGGGGATAAAATTCTAGGATACATGTGTACTTGAATTAAAATTTCACTATGATTAAAATTTGAAATGTAACTCAAGAACAATTTGAAATTTGGTTCAAACTATTTGAAATTTGGTGGAATAACTAATTTTCTAAATTGAACTTTTACTCTTTCATTTTGAACTTTCTATTTCATTTAACTCAAGTCAATTTTAGAACACATGTACACTTTCAATTTAACTAATTAGGACATGTGTTTTCAATTAAATTAGGACATGTGAGCTTTCAATTTAACTAATTACTTGACATGTGAGCTTTCAAGTTCAAATTGCAATTTGTTTAAACTAAATTTTGAACATGTACACATGTTTTAAGTTGGACTTCAATTTTAGAACATTGTGCTTAAGGGGATAAAATTCTAGGATATGTGTACAAATAAAAGGGATGAGTTCTATAGATTTACTCGAGTTAGGAATTATGTACAACTAATTACCTGATAATTGAACATTTAATACATGCATGATATATTACTAGACATTTAAATTACATGAACTATTTATATATATATCTAAATTTAATCAATATATTAAACATGCATGTACATATCTAAATAAATTACTTACATATCTTAGATAGAAACAATTTATAATATACTAGATCTAGATCTAGTATGTATGTACATTAGATTCCATAGCATAATGTAACATGTATCAATCATCTCGAGAACAAATAACAAAAACATGTATCTATCTAGAGATCTATCAGAAGATAATATCAAATATAAATAGTGTGCACACATGTAGACATGTAAATCTAGGTACATCTATATCAAATCCAATATAAATCTAACATGCATCATGTGTGTATATAAAGTGTCTATCTAATATATATGAATGTCTCTTTGGATGAAAGTCTACAACAAATCATCTAGATAAAAAAAACTATAGATCATCAGGTGCAGGACTATCATCACCATGCCTCCTCACAATGCACTCTGAAGACTGACTAGTATCAAGGTACTCACTAGGATGTACTGACCCCTATATATAAATTCAAGAGAAAGTGATATCAATACATACATACATTTAATCAAGAGAAAGTGATATTAAAATTTACATGTACACATAATCAAAACATAAATAAACATTACCTGTCCACTACTGACATCATCCAATGAGTCTTGACAATGT